>APFE030302877.1:147664-170410 GCA_000404065.3 Pinus taeda
CGGGGTCGTAACTTTGGCATACAATCTCCGTTTGATGCATATGATAGCTCGTTAGAAAGATCTATCCGAGAACTACCACTTTGGGAAGGGAAACATCGGTCAATGGACCCATGTTGCCCCCAGATTTCCCAAAAAATGTCGTTTAGGGCCTCAAAACGGCTTCGGAAGTTCAAGGCCCGAAAAACTGCTAAAAATAGTAAACTGTGCTACAATTTAGGAAACTGAAAAGGTTGAAACAGACAATTGCGGGGTCCAAATGGGATAAGTGGGTGGCCACCAACATCCACCTGGCTCAGACTATCTTGGAGAGAGCTCAGACAATATTGTAATGAGCCTTGGCTTCTCCACTGCACAAAGCTAGTATATCTCTTTGGAGGAGTAGGTGGCTGTGGTTGTAATGTTCCACTGTCGGAACTAGTGGTTAGACATGGATATATTGTATGACTGGAACTTGCGCTTCTTAATATAACAGATCCAACATGTTTCATGCATATGTTGTATTTTATTCTATGCTATCTGGTTTACTCTAAATTATATATGTATTTTTTTGCTTACGCATGCATGTATGGACTATTATGTGTATGGATGTGTGAATCTTTCTTAAACGTGTTGTTGGTTTAACCATAACTCTGGATTGCTTGCTAACTTTCCTTCCATGCTGTGATGCATCTTTGCTCGTGTGTTCCCTTCTTAACTCCATGCTATCATAGGTTTCCAAGGGGCGCACTCATCTCAACCCCCCTGTGTTAGAACCTCTCATGCACCTTCCTTGGCTTGCTGCAGCTGTCACACCCTTGCTACCAACATCAACATCTTACTTGCTTCTGTGCGAAATCGTAGTCAAGGCATTACCATACGACCCACTGCTAGGACTCCTACACCAAATGGTTTGAGGTCTAATTGGGACTTCTTACTGGGGAGATCCCCTTACATGTTGGTGGGTCCAGCACCATCAACACTACATTAAAAAATTAAAAAATGTTAATAACAAAAAATATTTCAATATTGAACTACATATATATTTCAATTTAGACCATAAATAAAAACACTTCAATATCCATAGTAAATCCCAAAATTACATCAAATTTTTATATTGAGATATAAAGTAATTAATAGTAAACAAAAAATATAATTTCATTATTATGTGTAACATGGATATTACAAATGACATATAAAATAACATCTATGGTAAAATATACATGTAATAAGGTCAATAAAGGAAAAATAATAACCAAGGTCGTGGGATACATATCCCAAGCTAAATGTTGGGAAATAACATAGTGATGGCAATCACTGGTGATTAATAAATGGCTATGGAAATTGGCAAAGATGATGGAAAAGGCAAAGTGGCATTTATTGGCATTTTATTTATGAAAAATGGAAAAATAAGAGAAAAGGAAGGTGAAAGGTCACAGGTTGCATGTGAGGAGTAAATTGAAGGAAAATAAGAAAATAGAAACATCATTTGATAAAAAGGATTTTGAGGATCAGTTCACAACTTTTCTCATTGTGTGAAACCTTTTGTCAGTTTTAGCTTGGAGCTCTCTTTTTATTCTCTTTGTCTCATATTCTTGGACACTTAGAGTTTTCTTGGAGCACTCTTGGAGGAGTATGGCATACTTGGAATTTGGAGAAAGAAGGAAAAGGAAGAGAAAGAAAGCACAGGGGACAGCGGGATCAACAACTATGACAAGTTTTTCTTGCATGTACCAAGTTGCATGTATGATTTCCTTACTAGTTTTGGCATGCATGTCATATGCATGTGGTTTCTTGGTTATGGTATGTCATTGGCATGGAGGATTTTCTGGATTAACAATGGTTTTTTCCTAGCCTTTCCATTTCCTAGATAGCCATGGTGTTGCGGGTTTTTCCTTCTCTTTTCTGGTTGGTTCTCATGTTCCTTATGGTTGTGGTTGCATTATTAGTTCATGAAGCCTTGGTTGGAGAAACACTCTCGAAGCCCTGTAATAGTTTGGGTTGAGTTACTAGTCCTGGAAACCTTGGTTGGAAAAACACTCTAAAACCCTTGGTGGTTTGAGTTACTAGTCCTGGAGGCCCTGGATGGACAAACTCACTGGATCCCAACAACATTTGTGTGTTGATTCATTAGCCATGGAAGCCTTGGTTGGAACCAATCCTCTAAATCCATGGATAACTTGGATAGAGACTAATTTGGTGATGGTTAGTGATGTCCGAGTGTGAGGTGGAATCACTGGTTGAGGGTTGAGGTGGTTTGGCCTCTCAAAGCCCTATTTTGGTTTTCTTGGTTTATTCCATGAGATACCACATTCGTTCTTGGAAAATGGTGCAAAGGTGATTGGTTGAAATAGAGACTTGGTTCATCCCAATCTATGTTCAGATGGTACGTGGAAGTTGCTAACTTGGTTGGATTTTTACATGTTAATAAGATCTCTTTTCCTTTGGTACTTCATGAGTAAATGTGCTTGCCATTATGTGGCTTTAATGGTTGTTTCATCATTGATATATATTTGATTATTTGTTGGTTATAAGCATGTTTTATGACAATCTTGATTTATGTCTCTCATCATATTTTGGTTAGTAGATGAAATGTTAATGAATGAATGACCTAATAGATAACAATTCAGCTATTGGGAGGAGACATCAGTCTTCCTTGGTGATTCTTAGATAAGTATGAGATCCCTATGTTCGGCTATATTGTTATGAGATGTAGATTACATGTTTGTGATATGTTTAACGAAATTCTTGTCATGCCTAGTAGGGGTTTGGTCAAATCCTTGTTTAATTTTATACATTAGTAGCTTTGTTTCAATGTTATTTATCATTTATGAAAGTCTCATGAAGTTTTTGGAAGAGGCCTGAGCCATAGCCCTTAAAAAGTGGCTCAGAATCTAGGGTTGTTGGAACATAATTGGTTGAAAAATGTTGTAGTTGCATGAATGACTTGTTGTGGGAGTGACTGGAGGGTTTTATTAGCTTCGACAGATTTTAATGGGAGTGACGGGGTCTAGTTTAGAAAAACATCAAGTTGTCTCAGGGGTTTGGCACCTGTAGGGGTTGGTTGTCTCTTGTAGGTTTTGTAGCTCCTGAGGAAGGTCAGATTGGTCTTGTCTTATCGGTTCCAATTCCTTAAATGTACATAGGGAGTTGAATCATATCATAGTAACTCTTCATCACATGTTTACCCCAGTTGGCCGGATAGCTTGGGTAAATGTAGGAGTAGGGTGTTACAATGTTGTACTGCTAGAAGTTATGGTTAGTTTTCCAATGCTAATTAGTTCATATTTTGGAGGATGTTGGCTATAAAAATCTTAGCATAAGGTTACAAGCTACACACATTTATTTTTATTTTGATTCTTTCATGGCACTAAATTTCCCTTTCCTGGACACATAACATGTTTACATCTAAAGTTGTTTTTGGTCTAGATTTTCATAGAAATTTTAGAAAAAGTTGCTTACACTCTAATTTTTTAACTAAAATCCGTTTCTTTGGCCACTTTACAGTTCAACATATGTCTCTTTATATTTCGCGCATAATTTTTTGAAATATAGAGTAGATTATGACACTTATAGTATGGTAATTGGCTATTCCATGTCATCATTTTACATGAGAAGTCTTATGGCCTATGGTGTACATTTTTAAATCTATTGATAAATTCTATTAATTTCATTATGTATACAACAACTCTTTTTCAATTTTTATCTTACAAAGTGTTGCTTTTGTATATATATTTTTTGTAATGTTAGTTTTTCTTATTGTCTATCATTTTAATTTGAACATATCTTATTGTATATATTTTAATTTTAGTACAATTATCTCACCTACCCTCTAAGATTCAAAAATGTTGTAGCTGAATCTTTCAAACTCTCCCATCAATGGAGGGAAGAGAAAATTGTGCTTCCAACCACCCAAACTAAAACACAAGACAAACTTGTGTGAAGTGTACCAACATTCTCCAAGCCAATACTAGTAGGAACTTGTGACTTGGCAAGGGCTAGGACATTTAAGGCACTCCCATTAATGATAATTTTGGGACAACTATCCCTCAGCCTCATCGCAATGGGTCAATGTTAATCAATCATTGTGTACAAACCTCATTGCATTGGTTTTCAACATGTGGCCTCCAAGAAGGAAGCGCATGTTCCTAACCATCATAGCCATTTAAGTTCGCACACATCTTTGTATATTTTAATAATCAAATCACTATACAAAAGTGGTCCTTTGTCCTACAAACAAATGGGTCTCATACACAAATTTGATATCTAGCCTAATAGTAACCTTATTAATATTATTATTATTATTATTATAACATCAATCCAACTCTGTGCAAATTGGTTCATAAAATTTGTCCTCCTTTAAAAGATGAGATTCTTCATTGTGCTGAAAAACACTTTCTATAAACTAGTATGAGAGAGATGTCTTATTGTCTCATTATCCAAGATGGACTTGATGTGTGTCATTACCTAGAGAGACGCTTTCCAACACAATATGGTAGAGACATTGTAATAGGGATTTTGCAATATCCTATAAAAAAACCCCACTTTAAAACAAAAATAACTTAAAATTAAAATAATATAAATAAAAGTCTATTTAAAGGAGAAATTAAACTAGTAAATTAATAAATATAATAATTAAATCAACCTAGATCCATCTCAACTATGGATCTACTAAGCACCAAGAGACACCAAATCTCTTTTCACTCTAAAATAAATTTGCACCTCAAGAGATTCGACGCCTCTAGGCCCTTGGTAGATTCAAAGTTAAGATGGATCTAAGATGGTTTAATTGTATCAAGAGTTACTATACAACCCAATATGGGAGAAACATTGTCATGTAATGTTACATTGAAGGAAATAAAATAATAACTACATTAAAAAATTAAAAAAATGTTAATAACAAAAATATTTCAATATTGAACATACATATATATTTCTAAATACATAAATAAAAACACTTCAATCTCCATAGTAAATACAAAAATTACATCAACACTATATATTGAGATAAAAGTAATTAATAGTAAAAAAAAATATAATTTCATTAGTAAGTGCAACATGCATATTACAAATGACATATAAAATAACATTCCTGGTCAAAAATACATGTAATAAAGTTAATAAAGGAAAAATAATGACCAAGGTCATGGGACACATATCCCAAGCTAAATTTTGGGCAATAACATTGTGATTGCGATAACTCATGATTAATAAATGGCTATGGAATTTGGCAAATGTGATGGAAAAGGAAGAGTGACATTTATTGGCATTTTATTTATGAAAAATGGAAAAATAAGAGAAAAGGAAGGTGAAAGGTCACAGGTTGCATGTGAGGAGTAAATTGAAAGAACATAATGGAAAATGAAGAAAATAGAGGCATCATTTGATAAAAAAAACTTTTGAGGAAGAAAAATTTGTGAGTCCAACCACCCAAACTAAAACCCAAGACAAAATTGTGTGAAGTGTATCAAGAGCCTCCAAGCCAATACTAGTAGGAACTTGTGACTTGGCAAGGGCGAGGACATTTAAGGCACTCCCATTAATGATAATTTTGGGAAAAACTCTTCGAAATGGGCCAATGTTAATCAATCAATGTGTACAAACCTTATTGCACTGATTTTCAGCTTGTGGCCTGCAAGAAGGAAGCACATGTTCCTAACTAACATAACCATTCAAGTGATGTATAATTCTTTCATTATCCATGATGGACTTAATCTGTGTCATTACCTAGAGAGATGTACAATATGGTAGAGATGTTGTAAAAGATATTTTGCAATATCCTGTAAACAAAAATAATAAAAAAGAAAATGAAAAAAACCCACTTTAAAATAAAAATAAGTTAAAATAAAAATAGTATAAATAAAAGTCTATTTAAAGGAGCAATTAAACTGGTAAATTAATAATTATAATAATTAAATCTCAACTCTCGATCTACTTAGCCCCAAGAGACATCAAATCTCTTTTCACTCTAAAAGAAGTTTGCACCTCAAAAGATTTGATGCCTCTAGAACCTTGGTAGATTCATAGTTAAGATGGATCTAAGCTGATTTAATTGTATCAAGAGTTACTATACAACCGAGTATGAGAGAAATATTGTCATGTAATGTTACATTAAAGGAAATAAAATAATAAAATAACATTTGGTATTACAACCAACTACAAAGGAGATATGAAAATAATTCCATGCTTACAATACAATTGACACACGCACACATATAACCAAAAAAAATTCAGTATCAACTTTGTATATAGAGAGATAAAGAAACTGAGCATAAAAAATATTATCTTGTGTAATTCTTACATTATGCAATGTGCATTTTGAATAAAATATTTAAACATCCCTATTAACCAATATTTCAATATCAACTTCATAATTGCATATAAAGAGAGACAATAAAATATCTAATGTTTAATCCCCAATTGAGATATTATATTTTACAATAATGTAACATTAAATGTGTGTGTGAGAGAGAAGAATAAAAGAGTCCCTATTAAATGCTTTCTAATTCTCAATATGAGAATATTTTATTGAGCCAATTCTACAGCCGAGTATGAGGGGATATGTAAGTTTGTTCGTCTCTGCCCCTTCAAAATAAAAATTATATTCTAAATAGAAAAATAATGTCGACCATAATTTAAAAAAATGAATATTCTCTAAAGTAACTAGAAGTAAAAAAATGTTGATTAGATGTTAAGTTTTTATGATTAAAATTTTTATTTGGTCCTCTATATACCATATTTATCATTCAAAGATACAATTTAAGCAATGAAAAATAATACATTGTATTTTACACTTTAAAAAATTTTGCACCTGAAAAAATTCGATCCCTGTAAGCTCATGTTAGATCCACACTTAAGATGGATCTATGTTGGTTTACAAATATTTCCATGTCATTCATATATATATCTATATATAATATATATATATATATATATATATATAATATATATATATATAATATATATATATATTATAAATATATATATATATATAGAAATAATCAATTAAAAAAATATATGGTTAAAATATTTTATTAGTGTATTGTTCAAAATGAAAAGGATGTTGAATTCTTTTTACCCTTAGCAAGGAGTTGACACAATGGACACCCACATACACATATACAAAGAACCAACATGGATCTATCCTGAGTTCTTCTTGGAATTTTGCAAGAGCATTACTTTCTAAGGGCATAAGATCCTTTATAGGAAGGTGCAAAGCAGAATGGATTGTCGATGCTTGTATGTTGAAGGCAACAACCCCTGTAGGGGTGAGGAGCATGATCGGTGAAGGTTCTGGGCTTGTAAGGCTTATGAGCATAACTTTGATGCAATTAATAAGGAGGGATTTTCCCGTACCAGCAGTGCCCTGTATTATCATTCTGAGAGCGGGTAAATAATCCTTCTTAGCAAAATGATTATAAATAATATTTAGAGCTTTTCTTTGCATTGGAGATAATGTAGTAAGGGTCGCCAGGATATGTTGATGTGTTTGAAGAATGCGGTGGATGGAGCGGCTATTCTCAATGAATTGTATTGCATTATTTTGTAGATCCAATGGGATAGTGGTATGATTCCAGTTATGGGTGTCATCAAAGCCACAAAGACCAAGCATGTCAAGGTCATTTATGAGAAGCTCATTTGTAGGGTGTAATTGGGAAAGTAATTCCCATTCATTTATTTCCATGGTGTCTGGAGGATTGGTTTCATGAATAGTTGAGGTATCATTTGTGACAGATTCAATATCAGATAGTGTGCGGTGTTGATGCCAAGGTTTGTAGAATGGACGAAATGTTTGCCAATTTGCGATGAATTCTGCAGCAGAATCTCCTATATCTTGTACGATATGGCGAAAAGGTTTGTATAGCATAAGTTCAACCCTGCAAAAGTCAGCGTAGCAAGGTTCTATTATGGATGGTATGGAGGAGTAATGTGGTATGATTCGAACAATTGCTTTTGTAGGTCTTTGTTTTCATTTGTTTGTTTTGCGACGAGGATCATATGACTAGGATCTTGCTAATTCTATTAGTGATGTGGATTCTAGGGTAGAAGGGCATTGGATATATGTATCTATGATGTGTGGGGATGTAGTGGAGGTGGTGTTCGTTTGTGGAAGGTGCATAAGAATTTTTGGTTTACATTTAAAGAAATGAATGGTTGACTACATAATGTTAATGGTAATTTTTGCAGCATATGGCAGGTTTCTTGTGCTCCAATGTCACGATCAACAAGGGTTTCTGCAAGAAATTTTCGAAATGCAGATGTTGCTGGGTCAGCAATGGGTGAAGCCAGGACAATTCTACGTAGCATGTGGTGGAAGCTTTCAGATTTTTTTTTTAATTTTTTTTAATTTATTTATTTTTTATTTTATTTTATTTTATTATTTTATTTTTTTTGGATGCATATTTGGCGATATATTTTTGTACAACGTATATGGAGAGTACTGGTTGGCAGTCAACATTTGCATGCCAAATAGATAGGATGGTAGGGTTATGGCTATTGAGTTGATCGTCGTTGCGAGCATGGGTGTATGTTTTTTGGTCATTGGAATCAATGAATAAGGTTGATTTTGGATGTAATTCCCATGGTGCTTTATAACGACATTGGAGTGAGGATCCATTTTTTCTTAGGCATGTGCTTTCTGAGCATTTTGTGTGACGTTCAACACAATTGACGAGCTGTTCATAGTCACTGAAAGGATTGGTTCTGAAGATTTGCGGTGTGGACAATAGACAAGGGTCTTCAGGATTTGTCCAAGCAATTGGTTGGTTTGAAGTCGAAGGAGCACGAGGGTTCCAAGTGGAAATATATTTGTCGAAGAACTACCTTGTAATATCAACTGCTTCTGTGTCTTCCCAGTTGAGGTTTTCCATATTAGGTGCATTTTCTATCCAAAGGAAACCATGGATCTGCGCAGATCCCTTATGTTTCCATTCATACCTATCAAGTATGCATTTTTGTAAGATAATTTTGCAATAGGTGAGGAATGTTGTTTAGAGTTTTTGGAAAAAAAATGCGGTAGAATCCGTACCTGTACCAGTAATCTTTTGTATTCAAGTGCTTCTCTAAGATAATCTCATGAAATGATGTGAATCTATGGTGCATATATAGTGATATTAAATGTGGGTTAGAGATAATGTTATCATTTCTCCACTTTTGTTGTTTTGCAATATCAGAAGGAAGACATCCAGGCATGATTGCATGAAGATCAGGCCATTTTGTATCAGCTGCACTTAATGTGAAGAAGAACGTCGGGCAACCGAGTTGAGACATCATGTCCATTAGTTCATTTTTAGCTTTTTGCCAAAATGACCTTGTTCCACGTAAAGAGCTACCGAATCGCATGACTTGCTCTGCCAATTGCTCATCTGGAAATTGTTCTAATCGGATGTTTAGATCTTGAATAGATATTGGAAAGTTATCTGTGATGTTCTTTTTCACAAAAATCGATGTTGTTGCTTGACTGCGATGTTGCATCATGAGATTATATATGTAATAACGAAAGCGTGGGTGCTTTCCAAATCTGTTATCGTAGTAACATATGAGATGAAGTGCATATTCATGTAATTGTGCTACTTTCATCCTTGGCTGATTTGGCATTGCAGCTCCTGTCAGGAAAAAGGTGGGGAAAGCCATAGAGAGTAGACCTTCTGTGTTGTATTCATTGACTGGCGATAAACCAATTGTTGGCCACTCATTTGTAGTATCAGACTGGTGGTTGTAAGCATGTAAATAATGGCGGATTTCTTGGATTTCTGTATTTGTATTAGGTATTATGGGTACGAATGATGATGTTTGGTTTACGGATGGGTTTGTGAAATCTTCGGTGAGCTCATGTGGTGGTTCAAATGAAAGGTGGACAGTGGTTTATGTAGTATTGGAATGGTGAAGGGAGGAGGAGACATCGGTAGGGATTGCTGGTAAGGATGCCAGTGCGTTGGTATCAATACGAACATTCTTATAGTATGGGTCATTTGCCAATTTGTATTCTAATGCAGCGAGAACGCAATGTCTATTGACAATGAAATCATAAGCCTTATGGTCATTACTATGACGTGTGACAATTAGGATGTCCAAGTGTTCAACACGTCGTGGCAACATGTTTGTGATTTTTGTAATGTCTTCAGGAAAACAAATTGTGTGGCCACTGTATTTATATTGGCCACCACGTGCAAGTGTTACTTGCAGTATAGGGTTAATCCTAGCAATGAGCATTTGTTCTATTTGTGAAAGAGATGTAAGGGTAGTTGGTTGAGGACCAGGGTCCAATGTTGTTTGATAATGAGAAGCGATGACCCTTTGTTTCATAGACACATCTGGAGCAGAAATACATGTGGTTGGAATTGTGGATATGTATTCCAGGATATGATTCAAGACAAATGGAGCATGGGCATTTAGGTGGAAGTTTATCAATCTTTGCATGGAAATCTCGATGTGCTTGATTAGTATAAACGTTGTTGAAAGCATGTGCGAAGGAGGGGTTAGGGCAAGGAGCCATGGATGTATTTGTTTGGGAGGTTTGCTGAGAAGATAAAGAGTTTGATAATTGCAAGGGAGGATTGTTTTCGAGGTGGGCCATTTCAGACGAGGAATGTTGCCTTTCCTTCTGTTTTTTGTGTTTTTGACATTCTCTGATGTCTTTTTTTGCTTGATAAAGCTCACGGCGCCATGCGTTTATTCGTTCTTTATTTGTTGCATAGTATCTTCGAGCACGTTCATTATTAGAAGAAGAAGCCATTCGCAAAATTTATGGTACCTATAAGCAAAAGAGTGGAAAAGAAGAATTTAATTTGGAGACAACAACCATGTTATTGTATGAAAGCGAAAGAAGGGCAAAAAATTCAAGCGAAAGTGAAAGAAGGGAAAAAAATCTAAGTTCTGAATAGTTTTATGTGAATTTTTTTATTTGAATAATGTGTTTGAAAGAACATATTAGTATTTTTTCTTTATACATGTAGGTAGTTTCATGTGTAATGTACCAAGTTACGTCATTTTTTAAAAGGAAGACGCTGATAAAAGAAAAAGAAAAAAATGTGAATTTGTCTACCTACATAATGCTAGATACAATGGAGGACGAATACTTATTTCAATGGTATATAAGAAAATTTCATAAGAAGGCATGCAACAGTATATCTTGAAAAGTTGTATTTATAAAATTGGACAATAGGAATTGTCAAAAAGCAAGGAATACATTTTGCAATATTTATCTACAATGTCGAGATGTTCTGAATTTCTCGAAGGATGTTGCTGCATTCTGTCGTGAAATGCAACTTTTCTTCTTTTATGATAACGCATTTCAATCGTGGCACTTCTTTAGAAGTTTTTGTCTTCACTGATACTGTGAAGATATGATCTGTCCATAGAGCTTTAGAGACAATTTCCTTGATCAGTTCTGGATCTGAAGTTAATAAATAGAAGTCTTTGGCATTATTTCCAAGAATTGTAGATCCCGCATCTTCGAAAGCAACAATTGAAGCCAATTCACCAGTGTGATCTTGTATGTCGATTTTCAATAAGTATCTGTAATCACAGTCACTTACTTTAGCGTTGCATTTTGGACAGAACCACATCCCTGTATTTTGCGGAATTAGTTTTTTCATGCATTTTTTCCCACCAACGATCGACAGGCAAGAAATGTAGTAAAAACTATCCATCCCAATTTTTGTTATTGTGCCCTTTAATTGGAAAAATGTTGGTTTCTCTAAGGAATCCATACTGTAAATGTCAGCAATTGTTATTTTTTTTTGTTGATGGCCAAAGGCAGATCTTGTTGTCAAAGATGTAGAAGCTGCAGTCGAACCTTCTTTTTTAAACCACGACTTTAGTGCATGGGCCTCTTCAATGTCAGGATCTACAAGAATAATGGATCTTGTTGTAGTGCCGATATTTTTTCCATTAAATTCTCCAACACGCACAGATTTGATTGCAATGATGGGGTTATTTCCTGTAGCACATAGGGAGGATATTTCATGTGACACGACATTAAAATTATCTCCCCAAAAGATTGCATCTATGTTATACCCTGACATGTCTTGAAGTTGTACTGTTTGTTTATTGACTTCAGAACCGTCTTTTTTAAGTATAGTGCATACACTGGAAATGTCTATGACAACACCAAGAATATCAACAATGGAGTTGACGTTTGTTTTTCTGATATCATTAATTGATTTTATATTGAATCACACTATTGGATTATGTTTGTTTTCGTTGGCAACATGTTCTATGGTAGATGTTGCATTCAACAAAATTTCCCAGTCATTGTTCAAGTGGTTGTATTGCTTATTAGCCATTTTTACATTCCCTTTAGAGACAATGTAGACATTTTCATTTTGGATTTTGTCGAAAAAATAATCTGCGACATTGTTGAAACATGTAATATGTATTTCTCCACCCTCTGTATCGAACAGGTCAAAACCAAACACTTTACCGGGTCTGTATTGATTCTGAAACTGTCGAAGAGATGCTTTCCTTTGGACGTATCCTTTTATGCACCAATTTGAGTGGTAAGGTTTAATGATTTGATAGGAATTTGAACTGGCAGAACGGACAAAGTTGGAGTAGTTGGAAGAGGGCAGTGTCTTTTTTATAAAGGATGTGGGTCCGATGAGGATGGAGTGTTCTCATCAGATGTGATCGGGATACTCATAGTTTTTGGATTGCCAATTAAGGGTGAAAATGAAGTAGATATTTCAAAGTCTATTAGATTTATAGACCTACACGACAAATGAGATTCATAGGAATAACTGTTAGAAGCGGTTGTGTTATAAATAAAAAAAGTTAAATTTGAAATAAGAAATTTATAACAAACTTACGTTGATGGACCGATAGTTGAGGTAGTCCAACTTTTAACATTTATAACAGAACCCTTTTGTAGCAATCCTGTTGCTACGAGATCATTGAAATATTTTGGAAGCATGATGTGTTTCTTATGTTTTCCGTCTGAAATTGTAGTACGATACCGTGGAGTTGAATTTTGCATTGATTTTATTGGTTCAAGTTCAACAATTTGTAGGTATGGTTGAATATGAGTTGATCCAGATAACATTGAGGAAATTGCATTTTGAGTAAGGTTTGTTGTCATTTTTTGGCACAAAACAAAACACAAAAATGTTGTTTTCTTCGCATAAGATGTTTAATATTCACTACATTCCTACAACATTACTTGAAAATATATGAATTAAAGGGAAAAAGGCAAGAAGCATGTTCAATTTGTTTCTAAATGAGTGGGCATCTAAGCTTGTAAACATAATGAAGAAAGATATTTATTACAACAACTTTTATATGATCTTTTTTTGAAACATAGTTCCACCAAGCGAAGAGGAAGAAGGAGAGGGAGAAACAAACGAAGTAGAAGGTTGGGGGGTAACTCTAGTATCATCTAGTTGCTGATTTGATTGCCCAAGAATCATGGTGTTTTGAATGAAAGAGGTCGAGAAAAGCCATACCGACGGGCCAATTGCAAGCCCTAGAAGGGACAATGTAGCCATATGAGGTACACCAACATCTCCCCTAGAGGAAAAGGGAGTAGGATTCCCCCATGGGGAAACCCTTGATTGGTGGACTCCATGTTCTCAACCTGAGACCAATGAGGGAACAATGATGCTATTCCGATTTGAATAAATTTTATGACGCTTAGACACAACTTGTTTTTTTAATTTTTAAGAGTTGAGAAAAAGCTAAAGATGACTCTAGTCGCCTTCAATTTGGGCAACTCTAGTATCATCTGGTTGCTGAGTTGATTGCTCAAGAATAACGGTGTTTTGAACGATAGAGGTCGAGAAAAGCCATACTGGAAGGCCAATTGCAAGCCCTGGAAGGGACAATGTAGCCATATGAGGTGCACCAACATCTCCCCTAGAGGAAAAGGGAGTAGGATTCCCCCAAGGGGAAATCCTAGATTGGTGGACTCCATTTTCTCACCCTAAGACCAACGAGGGAACAATGAGGTTATTCCGATTTAAATAAATTTTATGACGCATTGACACAATTTTCTTTTTCAATTTTTAAGAGTCGAGAAAAAGCTAAATATGACTCTAGTCGCCTTCGATTTTTAATGAGCCTGAAGTGACAAGTGCTCAGATGGACCTTTTCTTTGAAGGAGTCCGAAAAGGAACGAAAGTGACTACTCTGGATATCTAGACAGGGGGATTACCAAACAAATCACAAAACTGCGGAATACTTTTTATGGTACAGCAGTCAATCTTACTGAATGTTGTGTTCAGTGCATTGTGATCGATAGGGCGGCAGACACGGCTTCCTAAGGATAAAGGATATAGCCTACTGTGGTCTCCCAATATATACTCAACGGTACGTGGGAGCACAAGTCCGTACTGGCACTTGTCATTTCAAAGAGGAGGAATCACCCAACCTACGATGAAAGCGATAGTTACCAGGCTTTACGACGCCGGAATACGTCTCTAGCCTAGACTTCTAAATGGTGTGCGTTAGGTTCCAAAGCGTTTTATGTTTATTGAAATTTATTTTACAGTTGATCTTTCTTAAGAAGTTTTCCTTTAAGGTTGATCGCGTGATATACATATACAACTCCTAAATATGCAATCTAAGATGATAAACAGTCGTTTACTTTCTTTTTGCGGTGAAAATCCTAGCTACTAAGGAAAGAGAAGTGAAATTGTTTCAAAATAGAGCAGAGAGCACACACTAAGTCCTAAATCAATTTCCGCATGCATTCTAAATGCAAATGCACATGCATGTATTTGTTTTCCATTTTCTTAATGTGTGGATGACAAAAAAAATGCCAAGTGGAATATAATATCAATACAGGGATATGACTATTCCAGAATTCTTATAGACATGAGCAAAGCTATTGAAGTTTGTATCTAAGATTTTCTAGAGTTTTTGTTCACCAGAAACAAGATAGTCATGATGGCACCACTTTGCATTAGTTTAACACAAAGGAATAAAGTTTAAATTATCAAGAAAGCATATATATAATTGAATCAATTCAATTGGGAAATAATTTTGAATCAAATTTATAAGACTTTGTATCTGCTCTGTGGCTAATGCACAATTGATGGTAGAGTATTTTCTATCATGGTCCATGGATGAAATAGAAATGAAACAAAAACTCAGAAAGGAGATTAAGGCTGTTACTGAAGATGAAGCAATACAGAAAACGTCCAAAAGTGTCCTTGAACGTTGAAAGTTGAATCGCCCAGAGACAAAACAGAGTAGGCCAAGGCAAAGTATCTGTATTTAACATTGTTGTGTGAATAACCAACATAATTTGTACAATGCTATGGAAATTAATAGTCTTTGCGAGAAAAAATCCCAATATAATCCACACAATCTAATCCTCACGAGGAAGGTTTTGCAGGAATTTAAAGGTTTTCTGATGTTATAAAATCCTAGGCTAATGTGGGTGTCCTAGCAAATAAAAATGTATACCATAATACCCACTTACTATTAAGCATACAATCTAAACAATAATCAAAGAATAGATAAGAATCAATATACTATACAATAAAAAGAAACAAAAAGGAGTATGGGATAATGGCAATAGAGCCTCTGTAGGGAAACAAACCCAAGTTTGAGTCCAAAATCCCTAAGAAGACCTTAAATTCAACATATCCATGTGGATACGAGGTGTGATGACTATGTACAAGATTCCAGGAAATAGCAATGTCAATACAACTAAAAGAGCATCAAAAACTCATTAGCAGACCTGTGCATACTTCAGCAAAGGTGAAAAAAATCCAGAGCTTATCAATCTCTAACTTCAGCTTCTTATCATGATACTAAATGAAGGATTATGCTTTTAAAAAATCCGACTGTGTGGGAAAACCTAGGACAAATTACCCTAGCTCACTACAAAACCTCACTTCATTTAGAGAGGCAAGCAAATGTTAATTCTTACTTAAAAGATGTGTGGCTCTCTTTAAGATTAACTCCTGATTGTTAATATCTAATTAGATGATACCCCCATCCATTATCCCAATTGTTTGTAAAACATGAAAGAAAAACTTTACCTATTAAATTTTGTTGCATGCCCATTTGCATTTAATCATCATTCCGACTTGTGAAAATTACAAATCCTTACTTTTCTTTTTACTAAACTTATTTCCCATGGAGGAGGCTTTCTTAATGATGTTCTCCATATTTGCGTAATCTTACAGTCTTCCAACTTCTCCTATTCAAGCATGATTCAACCTATCGAATTGTTCTTTCATAAACTTACATGTATTAACACCCATCCTTTCAATGGTGAGATTTTGTTTGATTTTAGAAGACACATAAAATACTAAAATAGAGAGGGAGAGGCAGAGATGTGACATGTCTTTCAGGCCTTTAGGTCGTGGTGGTTGTTTAATGCAACCCATTTCTTTTGCATAGCTTTCCTTGTACATATTTGTATGCTAATAATCAAAAGGAAGTATTCTATTTAAAAAAGAAAAGGAGTTTCCATGTCTGAATACATCTAATATAGCATATATCACGGCATAAATTTCTAACTTTGGTGGATAAAAATAAGGTGATAGTATTAAAGGCACAATTCCCACATAAAGAACCAAATATCGTTTCAAGGCCTTCAGAGGCAGTTGGACCTTGGATGTTGTCTGTAACTTTTTGCAAACATAGACTAATGGTAATGAACCTGAAAAAGTTGAGGGTTATGATCCTCGATCTGAAACATAGACTTATCACGTTGAACCTTAACAAGACTAAGGTTACAATCTTCAATACCAAAAATAGATTATGACAGTGAACCCTAACAAGACTAAGGTTATGATCTTCAATACCAAACATAGACTTATCATTGTAAACATTAACAAGACTATGGTTATGATCTTCAGTACTTCTAAGAACAATCATACTTCCATTTCATCTCTACAGGGGATGAAGTACATAATCGAGATCGCTACAGCATATACCTATGTGGGGTTCCAATTCACTGGCAAGGAAGAGTCCTCAAAAGGATTCAAGCCTTGACCTAAGTGATAGAAACTCAAGGGACAGAAAAGTTAAAAGTAAAGGGGCCAAGTCTTGCTCAAGACAAGCATTCTGTGAAAATGGTATATGGATTCCTTGAACCCCTACTAAATGCCAATGAAGATGAACATGGTGATCATAAATTCACAATAGAAAAAATATATGCAAAAACAATACATTCTTTCATAAAGGCTTACAGGTACCTACATTAACAAGGGGCCATACCTACATGCTGATGTGCCCCTTTACAAAGGAAAATTACCATAACCACTACCCCTACTTGTAATTCAAAATGTTTCATCCTTAATCATACCATACCCAATACCTAATACTCACACCCAGTCTTGTGCAACATTGATTTAAACTTATTGCACCAAATCTTAAAAATAGGGTTCATAAAATGGGATTAACGATGGAAAACTACAGCTATTTCAGGAAACCCGAAGACCTTGGCCATGTTCTTTGGCCATTTGTTAAGGAGGTATGGACTTGGATACAATTCTTGTTCACCAATATGTTTACATATAAACTTTATTGGTGGGTTGTCCTTCTATGGAACCTTTGGCTTTGCCACAAATCTGACTGGAATGTTTGACAGGCAATGAGGGTGGTGACTCTCTACTTCTAGAGGTGAAAGAGATGTGTGAGAAGATTAAAGATTTGCCAGATGAATGGGTAACTAAAATTGATGTATTCTTGATTTTGGACTCAATAGTTGTTCAATGCTTAGCCACATGATTACCTCAAGAAAAATAGATATATGAATTAGATCTCTAATTCATGCTTATATTTCTCCAAATTCAGTAAGGGTATATGCTCAAAGAAACCAGAATAACTATTTGACCCACACTTGGAGCTTGGATTCACTTCTATAGTAGTAGAGCCGCTCAATAGTGGAGTGTACAAGGGCTCATTTGTCGAAGTATGACTGAACTTCCTGGCAAGATTATGAGATCTTGGAAGCAAAGGATCATCAAATCTTAACCTTCTCAACATAGACCCATAATTTTCACCATTACTATCATGGAAAGCGCTGGAAGTGTAAGAATGACTATTTGTAATCTTGTAATGGATAACTAGACCTTCACAGAGCATGAAAAGACTCTCATCATCAGGAAGGATTCTTGAAGGCATATGTTTCCCTCCATCAATGAAATATTTCTCTTCAGAATTAGCTTTAACAATTCTACCCATATTGGGGTTGGGAGAACAAGGAAGATTCTGATAACCATGGAAAACAGTGTTGTAAAGTGGAACCTGCAAAATGCAAGACATGGTCAATAACCAGATCAATTCATTATCGATCGATATGAGTAATGACAGTTAATAAATAATGCTTCTAATACTCTTGAATGGAGTAAAATGTAAAGATCAAAAGGAATAAGAATTACTATTGTACATGAAACTAGAGAAAAGTTGAACAATGCAGTTATGAGCTGTCTATGGCAACATACACCTATCTCCTTTCATATTAGAGCTTACGTTTCACAGATATGATAGGATTCTCAGCATTTAAATTTGTCACCAGTGCCCAATATGGCCTTCTCATACCACCAGACTATATCATAGCAACCTTGGTACAAATATCATAACTGAATGTATGCCAGGTAACAACCTTGCTTATGTGGCAGTCTTCAAATGGTGAAAAATGCTCCTTAGACTATAGAAAACATAGCAAAGCTAACATGCATATTACTTTCAAGGTTCAAACTTTGGTTTCTATTTCCTTTGTAGGTCGTACATGTTGCATACCTATGAAAGATAGAGTCATTCAGAGTGTAGAAATTTGGCTTTTCTTTTCATTTGGAGGCTCTATTCAGTGCAGCTTTTATATGACAAATAAGATAACCTGTAAGATACATAAATTATTTCAAATCATAGTTCTATTCCCCTAGGCCATTTCTACCTCCCTGGGCCATACCCACATGCTGATGAGCCCCTTTACAAAGGAAAATTACCATAACCACTACCCCTACTTGTAATTCAAAATGTTTCAT
Source organism: Pinus taeda (assembly GCA_000404065.3). Lineage (NCBI taxonomy): Eukaryota > Viridiplantae > Streptophyta > Pinopsida > Pinales > Pinaceae > Pinus > Pinus taeda. Next base: position 166,585 of record APFE030302877.1, read on the forward strand.
CCTTAATCATACCATACCCAATACCCAATACTCACACCCAGTCTTGTGCAACATTGCTTTAAACTTATTGCACTAAATCTTAATAATAGGGTTCATAAAATGGGATTAACGATGGAAAACTGTAGCTATTTCAGGAAACCCGAAGACCTTGGCCATGTTTTTTGGCCATTCGTTAAGGAGGTATGGACTTGGATACAATGCTTGTTCACCAATATGTTTACATATAAACTTTACTAGCGTGTTGTCCTTGTATGGAACCTTTGGCTCTGCCACAAATCTGACTGGAATGTTTGACAGGCAATGAGGGTGGTGACTCTCTACTTCTAGAGGTGAAAGAGATATGTGAGAAGATTAAAGATTTGCCAGATGAATGGGTAAATAAAATTGATATATTCCTGATTTTGGACTCAATAGTTGTTCAATGCTTAGCCACATGATTACCTCAAGAAAAAGAGATATATGAATTAGATCTCTATGCACTACAGAGTAGGTATGGGCAGGGAAACGACTGTTTAATGTGATGATGGGTTCGCATTTACTCCTTGAAAGGATAGCAATTGCATATTTTTCAAAGATATATAAGTATCAGTTCTTACAAAACGCTAAAAAGACCTCAAATATGTAGCTTGAAAACCCATTTCACCATCAGAGACTATCTTACCGCTTCAGGATCAAGCTGCTGGAAGTGATGCATTTTACGCCTAGCTTAACATCTAGTCTTGTATGCCACCACAATGTGACCAAGAGCCAAGGCAATAGACAACAAGAGCATTTCCAGCATACTCCATGGAAGTTGGAAACCTCCTGACTCTGCTAAGGGGCTTCCTAATGCGGAAGAAGCCATAACCAAGCATGCCTTAACAACAATAAGGACACCTGAAACCAGGCCGAAAAATATTGTTTGTGATGTGTTCATGAACTATTGAATCATTGATTTAGAAGCAGTCCGTTGATATTTTTTTTACAGGCTTCTGTTAGAAAGGAATCAAGATAAGATGAATTGAAAAGTACTGAGGCTGAGAAACGGCTTACAAACACACAGCTTTTGGCTGGAGCTGAGTTTTCTGTGGCAGATTGTGCATTTATCCATGTGCTTGCCAGAATAGAGGTTTTGAAGTTGGACAAAGAGTATTTTCGGAAGCATCCTCGTCTTATATATTACTTCGAGCAGATGAAGGAAAGACCAAGATATCAGACTGTAATAGGCCCATATTCCACCTCTTTTAGAAAGATGAAAATTTTATTGCCTTCTATCTGTAATATGAGCATCAGGAGATTCAACATATCCATGTGGATATGAGGTATGATGAATATGTACAAGATTCCAGGAAATAGCAATGCCAATACAACTAAAAGAGCATCAAAAACTCATTAGCAGATCCCTGCATACTTCAGAAAAGGTGAAAAAAATCCAGAGCTTATCAATCTCTAACTTCAGCTTCTTATCATGATACTAAATGAAGGATTATGCTTTCAAAAAATCTGACTGTGTGGGAAAACCTAGGACAAATTACCCTAGCTCACTACAAAACCTCACTTCATTTAGAGAGGCAAACAAATGTTAATTCTTACTTAAAAGATGTGTGGCCCTCTTAAGATTAACTCCTTATTGTTAATATCTAGTTAGATGATACCCCCATCCATTATCCCAATTGTTTGTAAAACATGAAAGAAAAACTTTACCTATTAAATTTTGTTACATGCCCATTTGCATTTAATCATCATTCCGACCTGTGAAAATTACAAATCCTTACTTTTCTTTTTACTAAACTTATTTCCCATGGAGGAGGATTTCTTAATGATGTTCTCCATATTTTCGTAATCTTACAGTCTTCCAACTTCTCCTATTCAAGCATGATTCAGCCTATCGAATTGTTCTTTCATAAACTTACATGTATTAACACCCATCCTTTCAATGGTGAGATTTTGTTTGATTTTAGAAGACACACAAAATACTAAAATAGAGAGGGAGAGATAGAGATGTGACATGTCTTTTAGGCCTTTAGGTGGTGGTGGTTGTTTAATGCAGCCCATTGCTTTTGCATAGCTTTCCTTGTACATATTTGTATGCTAATAATCAAAAGGAAGTATTTTATTTAAAAAAGAAAAGGAGTTTCCATGTCTGAATATTGTAGAAATTTTGAATAATTTAACACATATTCAATGGAAATTATCCTGATCATGTACTATTGCGGAAAACATACACAATACATAAGCTCCTCTACATTGATCATCAATATAGCAGCATCAATAACAATAAAACATCAAGAGCATTCACACATTAACACAGTATGTATCCCGGGGAAAGCATCTCGCTAAAAACCCCAACTATCTGTATATTAATGATAGAGTCATGTAACATTACAAGCATAATACTTCTCACAAGTATCTCAACCTCTGTTACACACAATACAGCTCAGATCTGAATCAATCACTGGCTCAAATCTCCTTCGCTGCTTGCCTGCCTCCGCTGCTCAATACCTGCTCAAGAACTGATGATAATTCCAATGCAACCACATATTTCCTTGGCTAAATCACGTGAGCACAAGCTACAATGTGGGCAAATACGTGGGCAAACTCATTGGCATACTCAATCCCTTGATTGTGCAAGATCTGATGCACAACTATAGTCACAACTGATAGCAATCTGATTCTCTAACACCTGTCCCTGTTGAACTGAACATGCAACTGAGTTAACTGATGTATTCATTAGTTGTATTATGAGTTAATAACTTGTGAATTATTAATAACTAATTCACCCAACTCATCTCTAGTCCATTTGCCAGTTAGACTAAATACAACCAGTTTAACAAAGCTAAACTGAACACAACTCCATCAACTGCACCTCCAGTCCACTAAACTCAACTCACCTGAGTTCTAACTGAAGTCATGCATGCAAATATTAAACAACCCATAAGAACCACGTATTTCCTTCTGGGATCTACATGTACCACATCCGTAACTCATCCTGAAGTGCTCCAAGAGAATAAGACAAAGTTTATAGTCTAAATATTATTATGAGCTAATAATATTTGACTGTTCTATATTAAGACTGAGCAGTCACTCCACTGTGATCTAAAAATAGAAGTCCATCTATTTTTTCCAACTTGATCAATCATCCATAAACAACAACCTGCAATCCATAGACATGATCCATATGTCTAAAAATAGACATAGTCTAAAAATAGACTTGCGCCAAAAATAGCCTGCGGGCCCACTTAGTGAAGGCGACTCCTTTCCACTAAGCTCCATCATCTTGTTGCATTCTCAACAAGCATTTCTTGTTTCACACTTTTCAACACTCCCTCTCAACAAGAAAGGCTTCCTCTCAAACCCGATCCTGTAACTCTAGAATGTTCTACATGCAACACATCTGCCCAGTCCACTTTGCTCCAACAACACTTGGAACAAAAAAAACTCCCAACTGACCAATCTGTTGGGCTAGGAACATACTCTGATGCTGAAGCTCTACTTGCTGCTGACAAGTGCTCCCTCTCTGACATCTGTGCTACTGCAATATCTTCATGCATCTCGCACCATTGCACACCTCTCTGTGCAAAACACTTATGCCTCTCGCATTGCTGCAGCCTGCATGCTATGCGTTGTCCTGGGATTCCCCGCACTGCTGCTCTCTCTTCCGCTCCATCCGCATCTATCTCTACCCAATCAGTCAGTGCCTGCTACTCCACATCAGGGCTCTCGTAGCAAGGTCTAATTCAAGAGGTTGGGTACCTCAAGGATCCTGCCCCTCCTCCTTGGGACTATCAATCTATATCGCCCCACCTCCTACCTGGAGGTATGGCTGCATGTGATCCCTTAGCCCACC
>APFE030302879.1:0-48535 GCA_000404065.3 Pinus taeda
AAGCCAACTTCTATAGGCTCACAGAAGAAGCTTTATCAATGATGGATGAAAGCTAGCTCAAAGGAGACTAAGCTAATCGACAAAAATGAACTAAAAGGAAATCAACGCATGTAACCCTCGGAAACCCTAATTTGACTAGTCTAATCTCTATAATGCAATGAGGATGAGTAATACTTCTACCAATGCTGCTACTACATCTAACAAGTGGAAATGCATGTGTCTAAACTACTGACATTATAAAGGACATGTTTTTATATTTTTTCATTACGTAGGTGGAGTGATTGTGTTTTGTTTACTTATTAGGGTTTGATTGTTCAGATTGGATGGAGAAGGAAGAAAAGCATGGGACAGGTTGGGGAGGCTAGGTGAGGTCCCTATGGACCCTTGGCATCCATCCACAGAGGCCTTCCACGTGCAGAAGCTTAGCAACCGCGTAAAATACCTCCTGCAGGATGTCTGCAGGGGATTCTACAGGAAACTCAAGGTTTTCTACAGGATGTCTCTGAATTGCTACAGGATGTCTCTGAATTGCTACAGGATGGTCTACCGTGGAGGACTGAGGTGAGGGAAAGGTGCTGGACGGGGTGTAAGGCAAAGAACGTGGCTGCATGCAAGGTCAAAACAGAAAGGATGGCAATGGAACGAGATGGAGAAGAGTGTAAATGAAACAAATGACCCAAACTGTTGATCAAACCAAAAATGCATCAACCTTCACTAAGTGTACCGTGATTTTATTGAACAGTGATCCAAAACGCAAGGAGAAATACGTATGGGACTGTGATGAAGAGATGTGTGGTTCGTGTAAATGACAAGGAAGCATCTAAATCCAAACCATAACTGTGTAAACCAAATTCATGCGTTTTTTTGGTGGTCTGCTAGGGACTGCACCCCAATCTTCAAACGAGATGGCAGTGAGCCTTAACAAACGATTTTGCTGGAGCTCCAATGGATGTCATGTATCATTTGCTATGCTAAACAAGTAAAAGTAATTGTACCATAAACGAAATCTATCTAACTCATAAGAAAACTGAATTACAAGACTGCCATTCAAACTGCATGTGTAAATGAAACGTAAAGTGCTGGAAAAGAACTAAAAACAATACTACAACAGAGGGGATCTATGGCTCTCAGGTTGGGCCCTAACCTGAGAGCTATAGTCTCCTAATAAAACTCAGGAATCGATCACAAACTGTCCTCTTTATTAATAATTCAACGTCATGCCAAACTGGCTTACAGAAAAAGGAAACAAAACTGGACTGATTCCAAAATGATATGATAACCCAAGACATTCAACAACATATCTAAGGCTACGGCCTCCATATTTATACAAAAAAGTGATGATCCGCCAAGTAGCCTTGATTTTAGGAGCTCGGCTGTCCAACTGAAGTTTAACTGCGGATTTGTGAGGCAGTCAACAGTTGATGACTGCTGTTCCTGTAGGACAGCTGGCTACTTCTGAGGCTTGGAGGGGAGATTGATTGGAGCTCGGAGTTCTCGGTGGGAATCACGAGGAATGTCCCAATACTGTGGACATCCTTCCACAAAGTCAGCAGTGCCACCTTATGTCTCCTTACTCCTTCTACGTTGTCTTTTGTTCCCCTTTTTCCATGCCAAAACCTGGAATCACAATGCATTAGTCACGTGGATAAAGTGTCTAACCTTCCTCCTACAAACAACACGAAATAACTAAGAAATGCATGCATAAGCAAATAAAGATGAATGGTTTGAGCAAGTAAAGTAGGCCAAAATGAGCCCGAATTGTACCAAAATTGGGGCTCATCAATCAGCAAAGACAAAATGCAAGGTAAAGGTAAAAAACTAAATCTAATAAGGTATGGACCTTTCAAGATACTTGAGAAAATTGGTAAGAATGTTTTTCGCCTTGATTTACCAGCTTGCATGCACATCTATTCAGTCGTTAATGCAGACAACTTATGACTATTCGAACCTTCATTAATTGAATATCTCGAAGAGTAGAGTCAATTGCCTTCTATTGATGATCTGTTACGTGAATACCTCAATGAACTGTAGGAAGACATAGTTTTGGACAGGAAGGTGAGGACAACATGCAAGAGAGATGTTGAGTACCTCAGCATTGGACTCAAGGGTTCAAGGTGAAGCAGTGCAAAATTGATAGAGATTGGACAAGTGAGACAGCTATACCCTCACTTAGCTGATGCTTGAAAACCAACCTTTGGTGGTCCAAAAGCTTTTTCAATGGGAAGGTCGTGATCCAAATTGGATCCTTAAATATTCTCTAAGTTTTCATGACTGTTTCATATTATGTCAAGCTTCAAAATCTAATGGATATCGAGCTTATTAGAAATAACCTCTAAAAAATGGCAATTTGTGGTCAACACGAAACAACGAGGACCCTCGATCAAAGCGCACAGACTGTTGGCTCATGGTGATTGCACATTGGCACCAACTAAAAAACAAGAGGTCAAAACCAAAATAGAGGCAATTTCTGGTACGCGATTAGCGCCCTAAAGTGTTAATCACATATCACAGGGCGTCCCCTTTAGCGAAGGAAAGCCCCAAGCACTTGGTCATGAGGAAAGCATAAAACCGTATGGAAATCACCAATTCCGCCAAAAGGCGGGTCCCATGCTAAAACCAGTCGGATATCGGAAGGGCTTCAAGTGGTAAGTGGGTTCGACTGAGTCCCGCCCGATGCCATACATTGGGTGAAACGTGTCCAGTGGATGAGAGAGAAAATCGCTCACATCGTGCAGGTAAAGGTCACGCTACTTACCTGCGCAATATGGACAAAGACCATAGGATCTGGAGGCTCCATATCAACGACAGAGAAATGATCTGATGGATGACCAGATTCAATGGGGAAATAGGGTGAGTCGTGTAACATTTGGGTTCCGGCATGACCGATGAGTTAGCAGAGGAATTAGTTTCACGGGCAATCTTGGACCAATGGAAATAACGACTGTTCAACGAGAATTAACACTTAGTTTGTGAGGAAACAAGTGGCCACCTTTCTGTGAAGCGTCACACAACGATGATAGTAGAGTAGGGGAATTCTAGTGGGCAGAGGCAGGAGATCCAAAGAGCCGGGAAGATGAAGCAAACAATTAGGGAGCAGATTGGCTTTAAGCCATGAATAGACATAGAGCAAAGACGACAGGAGGAGGTAGAGAAAGAGAAGTAGAAAGTTGAAAGGCAAGAAAGAAATGAATTGCAGAGAATAGATAAGTTGAGATGACCTACAGAACAAAGGCAACATCGAGCAGAAAGAGACAGAGAGAGTTCGAGAGTCTGTGAACTCTAGAGAAGGCTTGAGAGGTTCAAGCAACTCTCCTGTATATACCTATCGGGTATTGAGTACCAAATTGGACTCATATCACTGAGATTAGTTGAAATCAAAATTCAGTAAGGGGAGTCTGTGTATTCTAGAGACTTGGGGAATCCATGTACAATCCTACTAATCATCATCTGTTCCCTGAGACTCAATTTGAGCTCACTATTGTAAAAACTCTGCTTTAAGACACAATAGAAAGGCCACCACCACTGAAGGCTTGATCAGGAAACGTAGCCTAGGAGGATTGGGTGGACTCCTTGTTAAGCTTGTTGTGTTTTATGTGTTTGCTTACTATGTTTCTCTTACTGTTTGAGTGTCTATGTATTTCGCAATCTTATCGATCCATTGCATAAAATAATATAGGCACACCCCAGCACTTGAGTTTGTAATACCTTCATTATTTCTCTGAGGTCATCTACGGGTGATTTCAGATCACTAAATCTAGTATTATTCAATACAAAACATTAATCTAGCATCTGAAACTTATGATCTTGATTAAAGTATCTTAATTAATTATCAATTAATCTAAAACTTATGAAGTTAAGATATCTTAATAAATACAAACTAATATAGATTTAATATCAATATTAAAACATTAAATTCTAAAAACTATTATATCAAAGTTTAAGGAAAATACATTATTAATGTTGAAGTAGTAATCTAATAGTTTAATTATGTTAAAAAAAATAAAAACAAAATAAAATTAAATAAAAATTGATTAAAACCACACCATTATCAAACCTATAGGCTCTGCACACTACCATATCTACCATATCTTTTATTTATTACACAAAATTCTTTGACTTCTTCACATATGATGAACCACAGAGGATGGTTCTAAGCCTGTATATTTGTGAAAACCTATATATTTAAAGCTCATCTAACTCAATATATTAAAATGTGCACGAGTTTCTATACACTGTCCAAATATCTCACCTTAATATATAATTTATATATTCACTTTTTATCAATATGTACCAAGAGTCTTAACGTCCACACCGACCCGGAGGCCCAAAATACCCAAAATATATAGTTTGTTATGGTTCGTCTAAAATAGCTGTCCTTTTTGACCGGTTCGTCTGAAATACAGAATGTAGAGTTGGGCTGCGAGGTATTTCTTGGTATCAATTAATAACTGCAGTTAGAGAAACGCGCTTTGCCATAATTTTGCAATTATTTATCTTCAGTAATTAGTTGTAATTTTGTTAGTAATATGTCAGTTTAGTAATTTGTTGTAATTTTGCCATATGTTTGCAATTATTTATCTTTAGTAATTAGTTGTAATTTTTTTTAATAATAAGCAAGTTTAGTAATTAGTTGTAGTTTTCTTAGTAATAGATAAGCGGAATAGATCAGATGAGATCTTGAACACCTGTGCGGAATGATTTAATAATGATTTAATTGGTTTAATATGTGAAAGATAAAAAGTAAAAAGCTTTTATTTTAATATAAAGATAAAAGTAAAATGTTTTATTCTAATATATATATATAAATTATAAATAATAATATTAATAAAATATATTGTATTTTATAAAATTAATATATTATATGTTATAAATTATAATTTAATGTGTATTCTCAATTATTATTGTTAAGATATTTTTTCATAAATAAATAATAGTATTGGAATTATATTGTAATCTATAAAGTTATGAATTAAATTAATATTAAAAAGTTTTATATTATATTTTTAATTTAAATTATAATTAATTAATTAATGAAAATTATTATTAAAAATTCAAATTATTTAAAACTAACATAATATTAAAAAAATTATAATTATACAAGCTTTTTTTCTTATTAAATACAAATCCAATTTATTTTAATATATAAATTTCATTTTTAAATTCTATTAAAAAAATATTTGTTATTAATATTTTTCAAATTTATATATCAATTTCTATATTAGGAATGAAAAAAATTATACATCTTTCTTACGAGGAAAAATAAAAATATATGAAAATTTAATTTAATTATTTTGTTTTTCTCTACCTATTACATATCAATAGAACAATAAATGAAGCATAGATTGATCTTAACTTTGTATCTCTGAAGTGGTGAGATGAGTCAAATCTTATTTTTGAATGTAAAACCTCAAAAAATATCTGCACGTGTAGAAATTTGATTCCTCTACTTAGCAGATGCTTAATTAAGATGTATATAATAATAATATATATAATATAATATGCATTTTATTTAATTAAAAATTGATTTAATCTCCAAATGATAATTTTTAATATATGAGGATAGAGGGTTTAGATATATATCAAAATTATAACTTTTCTCTTTTAGGTTTAATTAAAACAAATTATAATATTAAATTAAAATAAAATATGTTTTTGCTAAATTAATTATGGGTTTTGGGAATGTTTTATTGATAAGCCATGGTATTCCCGATGGTATTATAACAAAACCCATGGTAAAATGGATCTTGCTACTATTTATATTTTATATATGTTAAGCTACTATTTAATGTGATATGTATAAAATGATTTTCTATGTAAAAACATGTTCATGATTTTGTAATTAAAAAAATATATATTATAACAAATTAAATCTTATTATTTTTAACTTTTATTGTCAATTAAGTCAAATGAACACATTAATATTGGGCTATATACTACTTTTCCTTTTATTATTTTTAATTGAGACAACATATAAATGTTGACAATCATTCACACTATTAAGATATGGTCCCCGCATATTATTCTTACATACCATGTATTAACATTGGACTTACATACCTTCCTCATACTAGAAATAAATATTATTCTTTTATTATATTATTTTAGCATTAATTACTTTATTTTTTTTATATAAATTGATGTAAAATTTAATAAAATGAAATATTCACATATTATCATATATATATATCATAATTTTAATGTTATTATATTAATATGTATATTTATTATTTTTAAATACACTACCTTTCAAAACATCTTAACATCTTCATAGAAATCGTTTCTCGACATAATACCTCATACCTGATTATCAATATTAAAAATAATGATTATATTTTTCATCCAACTCAAAAGAATATATTGCTTGACAACCTCTGAAATTTATGATTCATCACAAATAAAAGGATATAAATTTCAAAATTTAACTTAAAAACTAATAATTAAAATAAAATAAGCTTACACATAACCATCGTTACTAAACATGGAAGGGAGACTTCACGAGATTCATTTTCTCCCTCTCAAAAACATTTGGTCTTGATAATAGGTCTTCTTCTGGACTTGAAACCTTGATGACAAATAATCCTTTCACAAATATAAATTTCCAAAATTATTTCTTTCAAAATAGATGTATGCTTTGTAGTGCTTTTAATTAAAAATTATTAATTATTATTTCTATGTATTAAAATTATCAATCTTAATTAGAAAAAAATATGGAGTTGATTATTTATTATTATTTCCTCAAAATTATGATCTGTGTATGTTGGTGAATGTTAATTCGTATAATAGCATATAATTGTTTTAACACTTATATGTGAAATGTTAATTCTATAATAGATATATTGTTTTAGCAATTTTAAATCTTATTTTTAATTTTGATATTGTTCTCTTAAAAGAGTGCTATTTGTATGAGATATCTTATTGAATAAAAGAAAAATAAATATTAAAGAAGATTTAAAATTTAAATAAAATTACAATATTACTATCTAGGTACATTTTAATATTGAATTTATTAACTATTTAGAGGGAGGTCAAATCTCTTCACATGCATATTTCTTATCTATTTAGAATTGATTTAAAGTGGTTCACAATCCTTAAAGTGATCACTCCAAGGCCCAAAACATAGAGAGATATAAATATATAGAAATAAAATTTTGATTATTATAGAAATAATATCTTTTTAAACATAATTATGTTGATATGTCTATTTTGAAATAGAATTTTCATAATTTTAATTTTATTATGTTATTAGATGGATGGTAGGGACTTAACTTGCATGGAATATTTTATAAAAATTTACATATTGTGAGTCTCCATTGTTTAGAATCATGTTACATGCTTTTTTAAATGGATAGATGTTGAGGTGCAAACCTCTTTTAGAGTGAATAGAGATTTGATATCTCTCTATGCTTGGTAGATCTATAGCTAAGATGGAACTAGGCTAGGCTATTTATTAGCCTTTAGGTAGGCTACAATAAAAAAAAAATATTATGGAAAAACCATGGGAAAAATAAGCTACGTTAAAGAAAAATAACATTGTAAAAACCATGAGCTACAATACAAATGGAAAAACCATTTTGTTTTATTTTAAACCAGTGAAAATGTTAAACATCACAACATCTTTAGTATAGTAAATTGGAATGTGTCTCATATACAATACTTAAAAATAAATAACTTATAATTTAGTTAATTTTATGTTTTTCTTTAATTTTAATAATTTACAATGTATAATTAAAACTTTATATTCTTATCCTAAATAATATTTATACATATATTACATTTAACTTATATTTAAGTTATATGACTGTTATATTATATATAATTATATATATATATATATATAATCAATTCTCCCAAACAACTATTATATATGTAAATCTATTATGTAAGACTCAATGAAAACCCTAAGACCCTAAGAGATTGGTGATTAAAACCCTTACTTTGCCATGAAGATGATTAATAATAGACTTCGATTGGTCGGAAGAAGGAACAATATGTTGTTAGGCCAGGCAAACATGGTTGAACACTTACATGCCAAGGAGGTTGGCAAGAAAATTTGGATTGAATGTTGTCAATCAAAGCTTGTTATAAAAGCCATATAATGAGCTAGAATTGTGATGCTGTTTGGTTTTTTGGTGCGTTGATAGTAGCGGCTTGGTTTATGCATGAAAGACTAATAGCAATCGATCGATTGTTGACCTAGCATTACTTATACTTTGACTGGTTTTTTTTCGGTGTTTTCACATTTTAACCTAAGTTTCACGTTGCCCGATGCAAAAATATTGAGGCAATCTCATCTTATCCAAAGTACGCTGTGGTAGGCTGTGCAGGCAAAGTTTGCAATATCATCTTATCCTAAGTTCTTTCTGGGGCCTGTTCCATGTTAAGCCAACGCCTAATTTAGACATTTGTTCATAGAGATATTTGCATGTTGACCACCCGTTAGCGTATGGAACCCTGTTAAAGCTTATATCACAAGCAGAGAACCCTGCTAAGAGCCTTTCAACTCTGTGTACTCATTCTTAACTTCTTTGCTCATTGTTTCTCTCCTCCAAAGGAGGTTTGCAAGAGGGTTTCCCTGTACAGTCGTCTTCAGGTAATGTGTTTAAGATATACGTTTTGGCTTCTTTGAATTTGTTCTACAATCTTATCTTTGTGTTGAGATACCACGACATTTGGTGCATGGCTAGCCTTTAACTATCAGGTTTTTGGACGCATTGACCCAGATCCTGTACACCCAATGACGAGAGGAACCTGCGCTTCCTAATGGGATAGCGAAATGGTATGGATGCCTATGGATACCTCTTTTTAAAGTTGGCTAGCCTTCTGCATGCGCCTATTGAAATGTGTCACTATACTCTGTTTTGTTTTCCCAGACGACCTATTAAGGAATTTCTCTTGTAATTAGATATGGTTGTGAAACCCTTTGTTGTATTAAGCGATATGGCCATTTTGAAACTATCTTCCTATTAATTTCTTGTTGGAAGTAATGTTAATTGAGGGCTGGTTAGTCCACTCGGTTGTCTTAAACTGATAGTGATTCAGTTGTCTTTTAATGTGAATGATTCAAAACATAAAGACAAATTGTAATTTTGATTTACTCCAAATTTACTTATCAACATTTTGCAAGAGATTCTAGTCATTTATTTTAACTATCGATTTCCTGTAAATTGCTTAAAAATGTCTTTCATCTTTAGCTGGACTATTCGAATTCTGCATGGTTAAAATATACAATTGCTTGTTTTTAACTTTTCTATTAGGTACTAGACAATCATTCACCCAGAACACCATGTTTAGTGTCCCAACATGACTGAACGAAGAATAAATCTGGGTTAGAATAGTCGTAGTTTACTCCTGATGTTGAGCAATACTAAACCCTATTCAGGGTTTTCTTAAAGCTTCGGAAACATAATTTAATTTTCTTGCAATTTTCTTGAGTTTGTTTTCTTATTAGTCCCTGCCTCCGGCATAGCAGGGACTATAGCATTCGATATGGTGTTGACCAACTATTAAATCACGTTGACCGATTAATATGTTCAGTACATTTAAGATTTAAACCAATGTTTCAAATAAAATGTTGGGCGCAACAAATTTTTATCAAATGTTTTTGTTTGGAGGTCTTATTGCCGGCCTCACGTCCCCCGATGTTATTTCAGTAAGGGCAAATTGTTTTATCATAAGTTTTTCAAAAAAATGTGGGAGCGAGCAAGGGTATGGGCTGTATATGGTAAGAGACACGCATAGATTGCATGCAGTCCAGGTGTTTAGGTGTCGCACACCCTCATTCTTACTGATGCTTCCAGAGGAAATGGCTCTACCGCCTGGTTTTCTGTAATACACTAGGGTTTCATCTTTTATCAATTCCTGTGTGGTGTATCAACATTCCAGTCTCGTGAATCTATGGTTGTCGTTGATGGCGTGCCTTTTCGCCTTTGCCCAACTTACCAACTAAGCTATACAGGTAAAAAAATGACATTGTTTTTGGCTTTAGAGAGCTTAATTTACTTGAGTCCCCAGTCATAAGTTTTATTTTTACTCCCATTGGTCATGGTCTAACCTATTTCCTTCGTGTTCAGTCCAGGTGATGAGGGATTGAAACAAGAAAGGTCTTGGCTTCGACAGAGGTCTCAACTTTGACTTAGGAGTGCAGGGTTGTCTGGCCGTGTTAACCTTCACCCTTCTGGTTGCAGGTATAATCTGTAAGTACTCAAAGTTTAATAATAGTTATTCTATAAGTTCGCATTTTTTTTCCATACATCTCCTTTTTAATGGCATTTATCTAATTTTTCTTTTTTGTTTTCGGCTCGCATTAGTCTCTTAGTTGTGGAGAGTATCCGCTGCGATACCATGCACCTGTAAGGGTTCACCCAACTGCAGGGTTTATGATTTTCCTTGACTTCTATTTAAATTTATTACTTAATTTGTTCAACAACTATTGCGAGATTGTTTCAGTTTTCGATGATTCTCAAATTCAAGCTCAAACCAAAAGTTGTTTCAGTCCTTTTGCTTGTAGCGACAGGGATTTGTCTAGGTTGGCTCATGCACTCGTAGGATAGAAGTAATTGTATAGTAGAAAAAAATCCCTAATCTTATGATTCCGTCTCTCGCACTTTGGTTTTCACTGTAAAATTCATTAACAAACTTTTATTATTTTCTATTGGAATGTATCATATGTATGTACATTTGTGAGTATATGTCAGTATGGCTGTGGGCCATTTTCTGCCGTCTGGCTAAAGACTCTTTCAACTTCAATTTTTCTCTTTGTATGGCTTAGGGTTTTAAGGTTCACATCTTATAATATAGTTTGAAGACAATAAACAATTTGTCCTTTATTTTTATTTTGTAGAAAAGAATGAAAATGTAACGAGTTCCTTTTTCGGTTATCTCATTACCTTGAAGCACGAACATAAAGAACTTATACTTACACGTAGTTTATTGAACCCTCAAATGGTCTTTTGCATATTTTTCAGTTTACTCTTCTTGCAACTTATTTTTTTAACCCATATTAGTATTCTATGTATTTTAAATGTTAGTTCAAAGTTATTCAGTTTATAGTGTACTGTACATATCAGTTTCTGGCATACATACTAGTTAGGAAATACTCTGAATTTCTTACAGTAATACTTTCAGTATTGTAGATATAACTTTTATTTTGTTCTAAATATTTCCCTACAGAGTAAACATAGTCCACCCAATCAACAAGACTGATTCTTTCCACAATCCGGACTGATTCTTTCCACAATCCAATATCCCCTAGAGCCAATTTCACTTCTTAGGAAGCTATCTTGATAGTGGCCAACTTGGACCAACCCAGGATAATGGTATCCTTTCCTCTCACACCGTTTTGTAGAGAAGAAATTAGTTTTCCAACTAGTTCTAAAGGGGCTTCCTCCACCAAGATCCCATACAACAAGGTTTCTTCAGGTATTTCCAATCTCTCCGTTTGCCAATATTCCGTTTTCCTTTATTAGATAAAATATCTCCCATGAGATGAAATACGAGCAGGCAACTGCCTCTTCCTATATCCTTTCTTGGGCCTTTACTAAGTTGCCCCCGCCTATATCCCTTCTTGGGCATTTACTAACTAACTTCCTATGACATTCTGGCATGTGAAGACTTTTTTAGTGTCTTTTCTATTGTAATTTCCATTTAGTGTCTTTTTTCTATTGTAATTTCTACGTGGCTAATTGGCTAATCTCAATTAAGATATTTTTAAAACCTATAAGAGTATACATTTTCCTTACACTCCAAAGTAAATATAAGTTTTTTTCTTTTATGGTTTAAAGATTGAAATATATTTACCACATTTCTTTCACAAGAAATAGAGCTAGCAAGATTATTGATGCTTTATAGTTCTTTCCATTAAAACTAATTATTTTATCTTTTTATTATAACAAACATTTCTTTTTGCTATTTCTAGAACATTTTATTTTTATTTTAAAGAGACATGTGTCAATTCTAGGTTGAGCATGAAAGAAATTACACATCTCCTTTACTGCTTCACTTACATAGATGTCAAATTTAATTTCCATTAAATTACAATTTCAATAAAAAAATAATAAATTTCTTCATCCATCATCATAAACAATCTTATTGAAAAAATTCTTCAAACATAGATAAGAGAATTCACCCATCCACATAAGAAAACAAAAACAAATGTGAAAATAGACTTGATCCTCAAGTGGAGCTCCTGTGTGACTTCTCCATTTTTCAACTAACCAAACCTTCGCTCCTACTATTTTCTTCCCATAAAAAAATTGTTTGCTTCTTCTGGGGTGAGTTTCTATTTTCTTTCTTCCCATAAAAAAATTGTTTACTTCTTCTGGGGTGAGTTTCTATTTTCTTCCCATAAAAAAATTGTTTACTTCTTCTGGGGTGAGTTGTGAGGCTTAATGGCTTGCTTCTTCCGGGGTCAGTTGGGAGGCTTAATGATGGGATTTTCTTCCGGTTTGAATTGTGAAGCTTAATGGTGGCATTTTTATTATTATTATATACAATAGATGATGGTTTGAAACCTAGGAATGGACTTGTTCAAGCGAGCTTCAGAATTCATGCGACAATTATATTACTAAGACCCATTCATTCATCAACTAAGTCCCAATCATGTATTTTATTATGTTGATTTGATCCTTTCAATCTAGGATCTACACTTTCTCCATGGACCTTGTATGTTAACTGATCTTTTCGAAAAGTAAGTAGAAGAGCGCCAAAATAATGAATCGATAATGATTCCTATGATGACAAGTTGATATTTATTAGAATAGAATCATTTTAAATATAGATTTAGTAATTGTAGAGAGGTTTTGTAAGTATGGATGTGTCTTATATGTAATTTTTCATTGTTTAACTTGTATTTTAATGAATATATGGATTCAATGCTTGGAAACTCTTCCTGGGCACATGGATTGTGTACAATGCATAGTTTAAACTTACAATTCCAACTAACTTTTGTGGGATTTCAAAAGGCATAAATGTAGAATAGTGAGATGTGCATAGTACTTATTCATGCACGCGCTAAAGAACTTTAATGGAGAAGTTAAAGACGCAGGAAAAAAAGATTTTATGTTATTATTTATATGCGATACCATTTTTATAAATGTGTGAAGATTAAACATCATTTTCTATATCTGTTCAGCAATTGGACGGAAACATCGTTTTCCATATCTGTTCTTGTTAACAGTGGCATATATTTTATGGGGAACATATAATAGGTCAACATCATTTTCTATACATGTTCTAGTTAATAGTATGTTAAAATTATTGCCGACTCGAGTTTCTCAACCCCGGCAGGGACTACTGCTACGGCAGTGGCTCCCTTATTTCAATTTAGCGTTTCTTTCCTCGCTAACCCATAAACATATCTACAATTCCCTACTCGCTCCTGAATTGCTCAATTTCCGATTTTCTAACACTGACAAAATAGTGGAGTGGTTCCTCTTTCAAGAACTGGAGAAGGTTATTGAGTTGGATGTTCAAATACTCGCTTATTTCCTTCTTTTAATTGAAAACTTCCACTGTTAATCATTTATACATTCTTGCTATAGAATTCAATCATGCACACATTTCTATCAAATCTTTATTTTTTGAGGAGTCATTTTCAGTAAGGTAACAAATCTACACAATCTTTATGCATTCTTCACCACAATCTTGATTTACCCAGAAAGTAGTTTTGGTACACAACGGTTGTACATAATAAAAATAGTCTTTCTTCCTATCAGAAAGTAATTTCAATAGTTAAACAATTTTTACATAGTCTTGCACATATATATATTTGCACACACACACATATATATATTTTCTGTCATAAAATAATTTCAATAACTAGAGAGTTTAAATTTATTCTTCCACATAGAATTTGCTTATCCTCTACTATCGACTTAACTGCATTTAAGTTATTATACCATTTGAAGGTAAATATCTAGATTAAATGCAAGTAGAATAAATGCAATTAGATTAAATGCTAGTATTTCAACCACATACTTCATACCACTGTCACATAATATTAACATGCATGTCATTGGATGTCGAGGCTACCTTTCCATACCATGATAGACCTTGTTGTTGTATAATGGTTCTTCTAATGGTCAAATAGGTTTCTGTGCTTCAATAGTTCGACAACGTTGGGAACTTTCATTTATACAGGTATTATGAAAGTTAATTTCCATTGTTAGATGCAAACTCCCGGTTTATACATATATATTGTTTTTAAAATGCAAACTTCTAATTGTGGACTCCTCCCAGTTAGGGTGGAGGTTTTTGCAAGCGAAGAAGACTCTGGGATGAAGAGTTAGAGGAACACTTGCTCAATTCATAATTATTTTTTTGATAACCCCATCGGGGATTTCTAAATGAAAATACAGTGTTTTCCGCTTTATAACTCTCTCTTCATTCTGAGTATTGTAATATTGTTCATTTCTGACCTTGCGAAATGCCTATCTGAGACTTCTGAGATTGGTGTTTGCCGTGTTGTAGTTGTTCCGGTATTTAGAATTTGTTTAGAGCATTTTTATTCAATAAGTTCCCTTGTTTTGTTCCTTCGCATTACCTAGAATGATTAAGCAAAGGGAATTTATGAAGATTATTTAGTGTTTTCCGTTTTATATCGCAATTGTTCATTCTGAGTATTATAATATTGTTCGTTCTGAGTATTATAATATTATTCGTTTCTGACCTTGCAGAAATGCCTATCTGAGACTTCTTCTGAGGTTGGTGTTTGCCGTGTTGTAATTGTTCCAGTATTCATATTTGTTTAGAGCATTTTTATTCGATAATTTCCTTTTCTTTGTTCCTTCGCATTACCCAGAATGATTAAGCAAAAGGAATTTATGAAGATTATTTGTCTTTGTGAATATCCCCTATCCTCTTGATCTTTCTTGAGTAAATATTCAAAAAAATTAGATATCTCTTGAGTAAATAATAATTGTTTTCCCTAACCACTTCATAAGTAAAAACACCACTTAATAAATAAAAACAATATTTATAAGGAACTGCTAAATCACTTCTCACTTCTACATAATTAATTTCAAGAAATAATTTTATAATTAAAATAACATACAGTAAATTAAATATTTATTTACATAATTGGAGGATATCACACTCATACAATGAATCCCATAATCAAATAATCAAATAGAGTTAGGGAAAAACTAGAAATTGAATCTCATAATCAAGTTAAAAATCAAATAGAAATTGAATCCCATAATCAAGTAGAGTTAGGGAAAAACGTTAAAATCAAATAGAAATAAAGTCAACGAAGTTCACTAGAAATAAAGTCAAGGAAGTTCACTAAATCACTAGTTAGTAGTTGCAGAAATTTAATTGAAATCGTCCTGCGCAGCACCCACATAAATTGATGTCAGCTAACTTCTTTGCCGAAAGCACGAGAAATGGTGCACAAATAAAAAAAGGGCTTCATTCACTTATGCTTGAAGGAGGCCATTCACTTACGGCAGGGACTACCAGCTGCATGCAACACTTGTTTGTAAATTATATATTGTATTTAATTAAGTTATGCATCACTTTAAAATTCAAGATAAACATTATCATTGGTTTGAAGAAGTTAGAGATCATTATTATTAGTTGAAAGAAGCTAGGTATCATAAATGGATAACGTGTTTCACTAAAATAGCTTTTTAAGTGACATCTAATTAAACATATAGATATTTTGTCTCTTTGAGTTAGTGTAAGGGGTGTTCTTATTTGTAAATTATACATTGTATTTAATTTTATTTAATGGGTTTTTTAAAGAAAAAAACAACATTTTTTTATTAGATAAAAAGATGTTATATAATCATGTTTGTAGTATATTTGCTAAAATAATTTTGAAATACATTGTATATCGTACATGTTTCAGGACATTATAATCCACACTCGGTTAATATGCCAAAAACTTTCGTGAGAGAAGTTGTTGAAATAAAATAAGGGCACTCAAGCTTATCATGAAAAAACCCAACATGGAACATAATCATAGGTCCAAAATGTGTCATGAAAATCAAAAGGGGTTTGATAAAACCCTTAGAGGGTAAAAACCCAAACTATATATTACCCGTGGACAGACTGCCCAGTTACCCATCATGCCCAAAAACAAGGTTGCATAGAAACCCACCACTCCCAGAAACACGGTTGCATAGAAAGAGGGGTAGAAAACCCCCATAGGAACCCCAAATGCAGGGGAGAGGCCTGAGAAACCCCTATTGTGTGCAAAAACGACCATCACATGCAAGGAGAAACCCTATTGTGTGTAGCGCCTGCCAGAGAAGAGGAGTTTGTATCGATTCTCCTCGGTGAAGGACCATAGCCGCGACGACCTCCACCTTCACACGTTATTTATTAGGTAGCCATTTATTCATGCGCCTTCAAGCTCCTTGTCAGTCGCCATAACGAACCCCACAACTTCTGGTATCTCTGCCTCGATCAGAGGTGCAACCAAATCGACATCCTCTAAACATGTTGCATCGGAAAAAACCTCCCTTGACCGCCATTCTGATATCTGTAAAAACCCTGGAAACACTCTTCACAGAAAACCCTCGGAGCCTCCACTATCTCAAACCCTTGGCACTCTCAAGTCCCCTCACTCTCGTAAAAACCCTTACAAATAACCCTCCTGTGCAGGTTTCAAATCTGTCAACCCTTGGCACTCAAGTCCCCTCACTCTCGCTAGTGATTAACTTTACTCTAGGGGAGTTGAACTTTAGTGGCCAACCAAATATTCCATCGTTTTCGCCATTAAAATATAATTGAGTATATTTTTTTTAATTATTAAATAATATAAAAATTTAGATATTTTTCATATTCAATAAATGTAAATGTAATTAAGGTTATTAATTATGAGTGCACATTTTGGATCCATTTAAATATGTATTTCCTCACTATCTTCGCAATTTTAAGGTCTTCATCTTGATTGTTCATTATATTTATTTGGAAGATGGGTAAGCAAGGTGAGTTGTGGTATTATTGATGGATAAATTAGCACGTGTCTTTTTTATTGTGTTTCTTCGTTGTCATTTAATTTTTAGTAATATATATTTTTAATTTTTTTTATGGATAAAGTTTTATATATTTCTTTGTTAATTGTGGAAATATAATCATTCTCTGAGATATTATTTTGAGATTGTTTGTACAAAGTATATTATTAAGACTCATGTTTCACAAGCATTAGTTAGAATGATCAAATTTTTCATGATACTGAATAGTTCATTTAATACTCATTGCATTTGGTGATGCTTATAGGGGTGAAGTGAGATTAAAACTATCAAATTGAATCACACTGCATCAATCGTCACCTTTGAGTCTTGCACCTAGTCAAGTCCAATGGTCAAGTGCACCTTGAGATTAAGTGTGCTTACTATGGAGTTTTTCTAACAGTCAAGTCCACTTAGTTTGCTACCCCTTTTACCAAACCTTAACAAGTATTGTGCTTTATGAACGACTCATTTAGAGCACTCTTGGCTCTTTAATTTAAGAAACTAGGGAGCTTTCATAGTCCGACATATTGAGATCAATTTTGTAGAAATTATGTGTAGGTTTGCAACTACTTATGAAGTTTTAATCAAAATCACAAGACACAAACCTACTCTACTGCGTTGCACACATTAATTCACAATTTAGAACAAAAAATTTAGACATGCAACAAGAAATAACACACATGCAAATAGTAATTTTCCAGGGGAAAGAAAACTACTAAAAACTCCAATGATTGCTTGCATTAATCTTGTGAATAGAGATATATTACAATTTCTTTGCTCAACCGAGCACAACCTGCAAGTGCATAACCTATCTCTCTACTCACTAAGAGGCTCTAACCCAGACTTGGTCCATTTCTACCTCTGCTTGAGTCCTTATTTGCTTGCACCATTCCTGAGCAAATATGCCCCTATTAATTAGGAATTTCCTCCAAAATGCTTGCGCAATTCCTCAGGGTTGATCACCTGATCTCATACAAAACCTGTACACTCAACTAGTTCACAATTGTTGGTTAACTTCCTTAGAAACTCCAGTACAATTGGGAAACTCTTATTCTTTGCATGAGCTAATTATTAGCTGATTGATTAGTTAACTAGATGATCTCCGAGTTAGACTGATGTCTTGCTACTTAATTCACCACCAACTAGTTCTATTAATAGTTAGAACTAGTTTAACTGATTATAACTGAAATTCACTCAACCTAGGCTCCTAAAATTTAGGAATCACTACATACAACTTAAATTTTTTCCCTTAACTTGAATTAATTGATCTAACTGAGTGACAAGAGCCATGTCACCTCAGTTAACTCCTCCAAGTTGTTTGTTGATGTGGAATTTCAAATTTTCTCAATTTATACAAGGCAAAATCAAATTGAAAATTTCTTGATGCATTTTTCAACACTCCCTCTCAGCAACAAAGGGATTATCAACCACCCTTATCCCGCACCTGTGGAATTTACTACATGAAACACCTCTCATTATTATTTCTACCACAACAACATCTGCAGCTGAGAAGCATATAAAAAAACAAAAAAATAATTGAAACAATTGTGTTTGCAACTGTTTACTGGGAAAAAAATTTGTTGTTGACTTTTCTAATGAGCCTCCTTCTTTGTTGTTAACATTCCTCAGTATTTGACTGACACTGATCTTCCTGCTACTGAATATTGTGAGCCCCTGTAGCAAGGTAATGATCCATGAGGAGAACACCTCGATGGACCCTACCTAAATTTTGCAACTCTGGGACTAAGAATCTACATCACCCCACCTCACTCCACAAGGTATAGTTTCATGCAAATCAAACTTTGATATACTCATACTATTATTGTCATTGCTCTGTTGTTGTTTTCGCACTGCTGCTACAACTACTACAATAATGAGTATGATCTCCATAGATCCTGAAGTACTAGCTTCCATAGGGATTCTCCCTTTGAAACTAGACTCCCTCTAAGTCTCAATCTCCCTGTGGAAAATCTTTATTCTCCTCAATCTGCTAATGTCATTGATCACAACTCATTTTTGTGTCACTAAACATTGTCTGATAGATCTTCCCACTAGAAGCCTTCTAGTTCCATTACAAAATTTGCACATAGGGTCTTCTGGATTTGCCCTGAACTAGGGATCCATAACTCTTCCTCCTAACATCTCATTAGTTCTTCAATTATCATTGTACATGAGGACTTCAAGGATTGTTTCTAATGTGTAAAATTCTCTTATAGCATGTAGAAATTATGTATATATTTGTAGTTTCTTATGAATTTTTAATCAAAATCACAAGACACAAACCTACTCTACTACTCTACGAACATTAATTCACAATTTAGAAAAAAAAGTCAAACATGCAATAAGAAATCACACACATGAGAATAGTATTTTCCAGGGGAAAGAAAACTGTTAAAAACCCCAATGCTTGCTTGCATTAATCAGATGAATAGATATGCATTACAATTATTTTGCTCAATTGAGCACAACTTGCAAGTGCATAACCTATCTTTATGCTCACTGAGAGGCTCTAACCCAAACTTGGTCAATTTTTGCCTCTTCTTGAGCCCCTATTTGCTTGTGTCATTCGTAACGAAATATGTCCCTATTAATTAGGAATTTCCTCCAAAATTTTGTGCAATTCCTCAGGGTTGATCACCTAACCTCATGCAACACCTGTACACTCAACCAGTTTACAACTGTCGATTAAATACCTTAGAAACTCCACCACAAATGGGAAACTAGTATTCTTTGCATGCATGATCTAATTATTAGTTTATTGATCAGTTGACTAGATGATATCTAAGTTAGATTGATGTCCCGCTACTTAACTAACCACCAACTAGTTCTATTAACAGTTATAACTAGTTTAACTGGTAACAACAGAAATTAACTCAACCTAGGCTCCTAAAATTTAGGAATCATTACATAGAACTGGACTTCATATCCTTAACTCGAATTAACTGAGCTAACTAAGTGACAAGATCCATGTCACCTTAGTTAAATCCTCCAATTCCTATGTTGATGTGGAATTTCAAATTTTCTCAATTTAATCAAGGCAAAATCAAATTGAGAATTTCTTACTGCATTTTTCAACAATTTGTTTGGATTATCTATGTAGAGTAACTCATTAAGCATGACCTATGTCTCATGAGCATTGGTTAGAGTGACCAAATTTATCGTGATATTGAATAGGCCATTTAGAAGTCATTGCATAAGTTGATGTTCATGGGGGTTTTTGACTAATTTACTCACATAAATTAGGACATGATATTTTAATAAATCCAGAAGTTCATAAACTTTGAAGAACACTACTATATGTAGGGAATTAGGCTTAGATTTATTGTCATGTTAAAGAAATGGAAAAGTGCTATTTGTTTTAAGAAAATTAGAACTAAGCTACTAAAGTTAGCTAGGCAATTTAGCAATTTAGAATCTAAAACTTTAAACTAATAAAATCAAGAAAGCATGAAACAAAACTATAATATAACAATCTAAACTTGTTAAAAGGAACTAATATTGCTCATATAAACTACTCACACTTATTGGAAGTAAAAGCACACAACTTACTTAAAATTCCATGTCCCCAGTTAATAATTTTGCTAAGGGAATTCCCAATTTTGCAATTTGGCGATTAATAAGAAAAAATGGCATATAAACTTAGGAAAAGTGGATTGTGGAGGCTTAATTTACTTTTTGGAGAAAAATGAAGGCTCAACATAGGAAAAAATAAAAATTAAAGTGGTAATGGTTTGTGGGGGCCACTCAAGAAAATAAATTAAACTCCCTAGGAAAATCAAACCACAAGGAAAAAGGGGATGTGAAAGGGGGGTTGAATTGGTGGAGACCACAAGGAAAGGGTGAGCATTGATTATAAAAGAGAGCATAAGAGCCACATTTTTGCATCCTTTGGCATTTCATTTCAGAATTGGACAATTTTCTTGAGTTTCTTAGCCAAGTTACCTAGTGTTGTTCAACACAAGGAATTTCCAAGCGGGAATTCCAACTCTTCTTTAGTGAAATTCGAGTGTCACTTTAGAAGAGGATTTGTGAGATGAATATGAGCATTTGGAGAGCCATTTCTCAATTATTATTCAATTGTGTGAATTCATGGTAGGGCACAGTAACATATTTTGTGAAATTTAGGAGAGTAGGTATTTGGTGTAATCCAAGATGAATAATTTGCAAATAATTTTCCTAGTGGAGGATGAGTTTCTTTATGGAGGTTTTCTAGGATAAGTACATTATCATTTAGAGCGCTGGATTTCTCTCTCTAAGGGCTTGCACAAGGTTTTTTGCCGCATAATTTAGGGTAGGTTTTGGAATTAAATTTTGGGTGGAGTTGGGTTGGAGATTGTTCCTATTTCCAGAGATATTTTGTTGTGGTATTTCTAGCAGCGAGAGGAAGGAGTCACCAGGCTCGTAGAGGACTATAAGAGGGACTTGAATTATATTTTGAGATGAAATACTTTGGGTTAATGCATTACTTTCTAGGCATGGATGTGTAGTAGACAATGGGAATATTTTCCTTAGACAAGGGAAACACTGCATTAGTACCTTGAGAAGATTTCAGGATGGAATATTGTAGAGCCATGTCTATACCCATAATAACCAATTAGAGGAAGGTAGATACATACAAGAAGAAAGATGTGGACCCCAAATTATATAGGTAGTAGATTGGCTCTCTTATGTACTTTGTTAATGCCATGCCATATATATCATTTGTGTAAACTCTCTGAGTTAGTTCAGAGTTGAATCGAGGAGGGTGCACTGGAGATCAACAAAGCATGTGTTGCATTATTTGAGAGGTAAAATCAAGTATGGGATAAAACATACTCGAGGTGATGGCGTTAGTTTGATAAGATATATTGGTGCAGGTTGGGAAGGAAGTACAATGGAAAGAAAGAGCACTTCAAGGTGTTCCTTCAACATGGGTTCAGGATTTGTCTCTTGGTAGAGCATGATGCAAAAATTTGTGGCACTGAGCTCTCAAAAATGGAGTATATAGCAATGAGCATGGAGACATGTGAGGACATTTTGCTTTGGAAGCTATTAGTAGCCTTGTTTTGTCAGAAGGTTGAGACAATTGTGATACATTGTGACAATCATAATTGCATTAGGCTCTTTGCAAATCTCGTGTTTCATGATAGGTTAAAGCATATAAACATTAAATATCATTTCATCAGAGATTGTGTACAATGCTGGTCATTCCAACTATAATATGTGCCTACAGATCAAAAGGTAGCATACACCCTCACAAAGGCCTTAGGGAAGGTAAGATTCAACTTCTTTAGAAATAAATTGGGTGTTATGAAAAACACCTTCCTCGCTAAGAGGGAGTGTTAGATTTTGTATCTCAGACAGGTGTTCTAGTCTCAGGAGGTATCATTGAGGTTAATACCACAAAATAATTAATTATATCCAAGACCAATTAATCTTTCTAATGGGAAATTCCTTAATTATTATATTTGTGGAAAAACCTGTGAACAGTTATTGAAACCAACTTTTCGGACTAACTTAGTGAGTCCATCATTAGGGAAATGTGATTTGTATTTTGAGAAGAGAGAGCGTGAAATCATGGAGCTATTAATAGTTAATTGAAAAAATATTTGATGTCTATATATATGTTATTGGTTTTAATTAATGATTGATTATGTATGTATTTAAATTTATTTATTTTTATTTTTTATTTTATTTTTAGATTCTATGTTATATATTTAAGTTCTTTGATATGTATTAATTGCTTTACTAGTAATGTATATAATTTTAAAGTAATAGTTTGAAGGTTTATTTATGTTGACTTATTAAATTTTATTTAAAAGAGAGTTAGATGGGTGTTAGTTGTGATTGGTATATTAATTATTATTATTATTATTATTATTTATTTATTTTTTTTAATTTATGAATGTTTGTATATCTGTATTTACTGCTTTTTATTTTATTTAACAAGGGTTTCCAGGTGTTACTTAATTTTAGTCCATCATCTCTATTCATGTTGTTGGAGAATTTTTCAATTTCAATTGCAAAATTTTAATAATTCCTTAATTAGACTATTAACCAAATTTTAATAATTTTCACGAGCCTAACTTAGGAAAACAATTTAATTAATCATTATTAATTGAGACAAATCAATTGCTCGCTTGTGACTTGATAGAGTCATGACGATCTTAGTCATCGAACGAGATTAGATATTGGCCATTGAATTCTGACCAAGAGATTATAAGAGGAAATCGATGGGAATCTTGGAGACACATTAAGTTGAGGTACTATGATAGTGTGGGGTTGAAACTGGTGATGGTTTCAACAGTGATTGATCCAGAAGAAATTTTCCAAAGCATATTCTTCATGTGAGAGTCTTCCAACTTCTAAGTTTCAGGGGCGATTCTACTAGGGCTAAATTATTTTTGTAGAGGTCTTATATTCTCTAGTTGTGTGAATTACCAGAGGTAGGTCCATTTTCCAAGAGAAGTGAGAATTTCCAAATAGAGGTCAATTTACTAGTGAGTTCAATTCGCACAAAGGCCGAATTGCCAAAGGAGTCCAATTTCCCAGGAAGAAGGCCAATATTTTCCAGTTGTGAAAATTATTGGTGGAGTCCAAGTTTCTATAGGAGACAGGTGTGGGTTGAGTTTGCGATGTAGAGGGGGGGCTAGTTGCGTGCAAAGGGAAAAATAGCTTCCATAGGGTCTATTTGATTTGCATAAGTGAATATTAATTTTTTCTAGAGCTTTGATATTTTACAACAAGTAGTTTATGTAGTCTATCAATTATAAATTTTCTAAAGAAATAATAAAACCCTCATCTACAGAATTGGTTTTCCCGAAATTGGGTTGTTTCTGTGGACATTTTTCCAAAAACATCAATGTCCATTTTTATGTGTGGTTTTCTTAGTTCATGTGAAGCTTTAATTAGTGAATTTTGCAATAGTGTTTTTATTTAGTATTTATAGTAAATAATTTTTTCTGAGACAAATAATCCTTAAAATATAGGAGAATAATAACCAGATAACTACAATAAGTCCATATCAGAGTTATATCTGGGAATTTTCATGCCCCACCCTCTCACTCGGCAATCTCAGACATAACCCCCTAATATTGTTGCAGGAAAAGGCGGGGGTTGTTGATCCAGACTTGTTTTAGCCCAGAACAAACCGCTAGCCAAAATGGGCTTTGCTTCCTTTTTTGCGTCTAGAGCCCCAAAAAACCCTCTGTTTAGCGTCCCTTTTTGCTTCCTTTTTTGCATCTAGAGCCCATTCTTGGTGCTATTTGCATCCATTTATGAAATATGGTGCATAACTTGATGCAAATTTGCACCAATTTTTGCACTAAGTCTTACACCAAGTTTAGCACTAGGTATTGCAAAATGTTTTGCACCAGGTTTTATGCCAAGTTTTGTGTCATCCTTTGCACCAGGTTTTGTTCTAGGTTTTGCATCACGTTTGGCACCTAATTTTGTTTCACCTACTTTTTCATCCTCTATTGCATCCACTTTTTGTGCCTACAGTTGCATCAATTTTTGCATCATCTTTTGCATCCTTTTTTAAATCTAAATTATCATTTTTTGCATCCCCTTTGCGGCAAGTTTTGCGTCGAGGTTTGTGTCTAGTTTTGCATATAATTTTGCATCCACTTTTGTTACATCTACTTTTGCATCTTGTTCTGCATCCATATTTACAACCTCTTTTGCATCTATTATTGTGCCCACTATTGCATCCAATTTTATTGTGCCACAATTTGCGCCTAGTTTAGAACCTCCCATTGCACCCACTTTTGCTTCTAATTTTGCACCCATGTTTTCATCCTCATTTACGTCTCGGTTTTCATCAAATTTTACATCTATTTTTGCATCCCTTTTTGTATCCACTTTTGTGTCAAGATTTGCATGAGGTTTTCTTTCTCGTTTTGAAACTACATTTGCATTGACTTCTGATGCATCCACTTTTGCATCAAAATCTGCATCCACTTTTTCACTCATGTTTACCTCCACTTTTGCATCCCCTGTTACATATTCGTTTGCATCAAACTTTGTTTCTTTCTTTGCATCTATCATTACATCAACTTTTGTTGTGCCACAATTTGTGCCATGTTTTGCACTTAATGGCGTACCCACATTTTCTTCCAATTTTGCATCCATGTTCTCATCCTCTTTTGCATGCAATATTTGATAAAAAAATTGCGACTCTTTTTTGCATCCACTTTTGTGTCAGGTTTATGCATTGGGTTTTGCATCTCATTTTGTATCTACTTCCATTGTAACCATTTTTTGCATCCAATTTTGTTTCACTTGTTGCACCCACATTTGCATCCTCTTTTACATCCCTTTTTGCATCTTATTTTGCATCCAAGTTTGCATCCTTTTCTGTGTCTATTGTTACATCCACTTTTGTTGCACCATAATTTGTGCCATATCTTGCACCCACCATTGCAACCCACATATGCTTCCATCTTCATATCCACATTTACATCCTATTTTATGTCCATGTTTGCATCGATAAGTGTACTGTATGTTTTTTCATCCCCTATTGTTTCCACTTTTACGTCAAGTTTTGAATCTCATGTTGCATCTACTTTTGCATCCACTTCTATAGTTGGGTGGAATGCGGTAGTCTCATAGGGGGTTGGATTTTTCATTCATTAATAAGAATTCCTTTCCTTGGTATTTTATAAGAGAATGTATTGGTTCATATGAGGTATTTATGGCTGATGTATACTTGTTATTTATGTTGGTTATATATTGGTTATGAGCATGTTTTATGATAGTGATGATGCATGGATCTTATCGTGTTTTGATTTATAAATGAGTGTATAATGAATATATGACCTAATAGATGATAATATAGCTAATGTGATAAGGCGTCAATCTTCTTAGTTATTCGCAGATAAGTATGAGACCCATATGCTCAAATCTATGGTTATGACCTGTAGACTACATATTTGTGACATGTTTAACGAAATGCCTGTCATGGCTAGTAGGGGTCCAACCAAGTCTTTGTTCAAGTATTTACATTTGTAGCATTGTTTCTATGTTAATTTTCATTCATGGAAGTTTCACGGAGTTGTGGGTAGTGTCCTAAGTCCTAGCCTTGAAAAAGTGGCACAAAATCCGAGGTCACGGGCTCAGAACTAGCTGAAAAATACCCCAGTCGCTTACATAACCATGTTACGAGAGCGACTAGAGGGCCCTAGATGCATGCATGCCCATGTCAAGGGAACACATGAGGCTTTAATGCAAACAAAATGTTAGTTTGTCTTAAGGGCTAGTCACCTGGATGGGATGGATAGCTCCTTGGGGTTCTATTGCAGGTGTAGAAGGTCAAGCTTTCTGTGTTTTGTAGGTTCCACTTCCTTAACTATATAAGGTTAGGTTGTCTGTGTTCCTTCGCTTCCACTTCCTTAATTGTAGAAGGTCAGGTTGTCTATTCCAACCATGTAGGTGTTCCCCCTCCCTTTTTATTATATTTGAAATTTGTGACAAAGTTGGCTATTCCAACCATGTAGGTGTTCCCCCTCCCCTTTTTATTATATTTGTCCAAAGATTCATGTTATATTGAAGGTTTCATTGTTAAAACAATAGATAACATCCCAATACCCACAAAGCCTTATACTTGATAAACTGAGGCCTTAAGTTGAATATAATTTTTATTCTAATTATATGATCCAAAAGAGAAATAAAAGTGGGGGGGGATTCTTTCAAATATGAATTTATCATAGACTATGAAGCTCCCAATCATCGAAATACATATCTCAGAACATTGCTAACTAACATATTTTTGGATTCCCATTTAATTATGAAGCTCGCTTGTAATGTAAATTGCTAGACCTTAGCCCCAAGGGGGTAGGCGAGTTGGTAATCACAATGCGGTGAAGTTCGTTAGAAAGGTGGGCTCTGTACTGAAGGTCACAAGTTCAAATCCCCCAGACTTACCCTGGAACTGTATAGGGGGGCGGGCGCAGCTCCCAGTGGTTATAGAGGTAGTAGTCAGAATCGACCCACTGTAACGTGAGTTGCAAGGCTGCCCCTGTTGTCGATTCCACTGTAATAAAAAAAAGAGTAAATTGCTAGACCTTATCCAATTCGTTTTACACTTCCTATCAGTTAGAAAAGGGTTCTAACTAACCTTAGGTAGTTATTGAATAAAGGGATAAGGAGAAGAATTGGGCTGGAAAAGGGGGAAGGAGGTAAAAGGAATAAATGGGGGAGTCAGTAGGGAGAGCAGGGAGGAAGGGAGGGTTTGGAAGAAGGAAAGAAAGAACTAGGAGTATTTTGGTAGCAGAGGATTGAAAGCATATCCATAATGACACTAGACAATAGATCGGATTCCTCAAGGTAATGTGTAACCTCGTTCTGGATTGCTCATCAAATCTATTGCATTGGTCAAATATATGTAAATGGAGATCTTGCTCCTAATAAGGTAATGTTAGTTACAAGTTTAACTATTAAACCCTTTTTTAAACACTTAAAGTGACCTTGTGGGAGTAGTATCTAACCCATTAATGAAGTATAGAAACCTTCAAACTATACTCCCTTCCTATTATGTTGATGTGAAGCACTTGAGAAAATGATACTGATCTAGTTTATAGTTTTCAGAAGCCTCAGTATGGTGCTTTAGTGTATTATGTTAACTAAAGTCTTACCTTGAAATATCCCATTGACTGGTAAGTACTAGCCCTTTGCTTCTCTAAAAAAAAATCTCCTTGCTGGAATGTTTAAGACTACAATATACTTTGGAATACCTGCATTGGGTGGAGTTATTGTAACAATAACCTTAGGGTGGAGATTCATCTTTGGAGTCCTTGGAATTAGTGAGGGTGGAGGTAGGTGAGACCTCTAGAATCCGTGAACATTTCCTTAAGCTAGAAAGAAGGATGGAGGTGGGTTCGACCTCTAGAATCCATGAGAAAATTTGCTATGTAGAAAGGGTGGATGTCAGCTAGACCTCTGGAACCCCTTGAGTAATTTATCTATGCTAGAAGATTGGTGATATGTTAGACTTCTAGAATCCACGAGGAAGTTCCTTATGCGAAAAAATAGGGTAAACGTAGGATTGACCTCTAGAATCCATGACACCACATACAACAAGTCATTTGGACAACCTTCACAGGCTCGAGGGTGGAAGTTTGATAGAAAATTGCCAATGGTTGGGAGGAAATGCATGAAGTATGTTCCAATGTCAAATCCTTGCCTAAGTAAATTGTGGTTACTTCATTGGAATTTATTCTAGGTACATATTTTAACACTCAACAGATAGCTACTACAATTTGATTAAGGACGTTGTATTTTCTTGTGGGATAGTCAAAAGTTCTAAGTAAATTAGTATTGCACTCTTTGAGGCGGAACATAAACTACTTCCCACAATATAATCATTTTTATGAAAGTTTTATTTAATAGTTTGTATTAATGTTATTCACTAACTACTTGAATCACTCACCATAAATGAAACTGAACTCAAGCTGATAATTGCAATATTTGATAAATAGGTAGTTCAACCCAACTAACCATCTTCCCTTAATTCATACCTTTACATTCTTGGACTATGTACTTATGAGACATTTCCTTCCATAATTACCACATATGAAATGGCAATGTCCAAATCATGTACTGATGGTATCCAAACCAACATTGATCATCACTTTGAGTTTTTCACCTTCTAATGTAGGTAAACACAGTCTAGTCGACTATGAGATTTCAGAGACATTTATAGATTACATTCATGCATATTCTCAACATGGTGGTAAGATACATTATTTTGGCACATTGCATAACAAACAAAAAGTAATAGAAATTATGAACTATTGCATAATGTATACTTCACCCTTGTGGATCCTTAAAGGCTTATATTTGGGCCCAGGATCTCTTATAAACTAGGTGAACATGAGGACAAAGGGATTCAATGGAGGACAATACGATTTACTAACCATTGATGAAGTGTTGCATAAAGGGCTTGAATGGAGGATAATGTGATTTACCAACCATTGATGAGGTGTTGCATAAAGGGATTCAATGGAGGAAAATGTGATTTACCAACCATTGATGAGGTGTTGCATAAAGGGCTTCAATAGAGGAAAATGTGATTTACCAATGTGATAGACTATGTGTTTTTCCCTAGCAAGGCAACATTGTTGACAAATGCATCGAGTATATGTGAACACCTGATGAAGGAGGGACATGATCTTCATTGACTATTGCATGTTATCTTATATTAATGATAACCTTATCTACATTAAGTAGTTGGTTTTTAATGTATGTTTGGCTTTGGGTAGGTGACAATAAATTTCCCATGGTTGGGTGGTGATGATGCAATGTCATCTATGGTTAACCAAGAACTTTGACATTTGACACGATTGAAGGTTCCTAGCTTGGGTTTGTTTAGGATATGTTAGTTAGGTGTATTTTAAGTAATATGAGCAATTGATGGTCATGCCCACATGATAGGGTCATTCAAGTGTTATGGAGTGACCAATCTTCTTTAGCGTTACAAGATGTTCAAGTACAATAAAACATTTAGCCTCATGACAAATGGTATCAAAGAGACATTTGAATTTGGAAATTGTAAGAGGGTCTCTTCACCACAAAGACTTATTTCATCGAAGGAATTGATGAGATTGTGTTGATGAGGATGTTGAAAATTCAAGCATGGAAGAATGTAAACACCCTAACTTGAGTGGCCATTGGCAGTGGCATGAAAGATGGTGTGCCAAGTATTGTTGAAAAGTTGCATGATGAGTCCATATGATTTGGTAGCCTTCATGACCAACCATGATGATTTGTGAGAGAGTTAGGATGGTGTACTAGCATGTAGGCTAGGAGAACCAAGGATGTCTTATTAAGTAGGATTGACAACTAACAAGGTGCTTCACAACAAGCTTTGACAAAGCACGACATGAATTGACAATGTGACCAATTATGTTCTTTGTTTCTAGTAAGGAAATATTA
Organism: Pinus taeda; assembly: GCA_000404065.3. NCBI lineage: Eukaryota > Viridiplantae > Streptophyta > Pinopsida > Pinales > Pinaceae > Pinus > Pinus taeda. The sequence goes on from APFE030302879.1 coordinate 29,871, forward strand.
TTGATAAGTGTATGGAAGATATGTGAATTCCTAATAAAGGAGGAGCATGATCTTCATCGATTATCAATGTGTTATATTAGATGGATGATAACATGGTCTCACTTTGGGTAGTTTATTATTCAAATACACTTGGCTAGGGGGATGTGACTGTAGGTTGCCTATAGTTTGGTGGCAATGATGCAACATCACTCATGGTTAGACAAGCACTTTGACATTCCATATGATGGAAGATGCTTGACTTGGTTTTGGTTAGGACACATCAATTAGGTGTATTCTAGGTTATATTGATGCTCTCTAGCTAGTGTGGAAGAGATGTTGTAATGTCTTGTCCTATCTTGTTTAACATTTATTTATTTTAATTATTATTATTATTATTATTTTTGTTGTAAATTTGTCTACTTCTATCATTATACAAAAATATTACAACGAGGTCGGCCTCAAAAATCTCTCCATACTGACTATGGATTTAGCAGTGCTTTTACATTGGAGGGAGAAACTTCCCTTTGAATCTGACTTGACCAACAAATAACCAACAGACTATTGATAACTGACGGACAGACTATTGGTAGCTGACTAATCCCGTCTGTACCAAAAACTACCCAGAAAGTAATACAAACAGAGGTAGAACATAAAGCATGGTCGGAATTGGAGACAGACTTTAACCTGAACATAGCTAAGCCATACCATAACCTTATCAAAAACCTCCAAGCAAAGAAGGCAGAGACCTGAATCCAGCGAGCATACATCAGTGAGCAACGGAGGCGACCGCCTGTTACCTTGGCTGGACCAAAAAGACGCGAAGGTGAGCTCATACGTCCACAGAGGTAGAAGGTTGCTCCTCGACGATCCTGCATCCATACTGGTCTGAAGCGCTAGAGTCTAAATGTGGAACAACATCTTTAACTGGCTCGCTTGGACTTGCAACTGCACCAGAGGTCTCCGCAGGCTGAATTCCTTGACAAATGAACAGGAGATGGTTGCCTAAGCTCCGAAGAGGCTCCGAGTGGAGCTGAATTGTCGCACTTTTCAATCTTGACGGACACAATATAGGTGGAATTGTCCAGGGAACAGGGGATGCGAAAGCGCGTGGAGGGATGAGTGCTGTGCGCACAGGCCGCTGCACGAGCCCTCCCTCTGCCTCTTCCCCTGCCTCTCCTTATAACGGGGGATTCAATTTCTTCGGAGGAGGAGTCTGTGGTATTGGAGGAGCGCTGTTGGACAGCCCTCCCTCTGGAACCACCCCAAGACCCTCCCCTTCTGCTAATGAGACGGAGCCGTTCACGCGGCATTCTGAAATCCCAGGTGAGGTGACGCTGGAGTAAGGAAAGCATCGGGAAAGGAGTCTCAATGAGCCAAAAGGGCGCAGAGAGCCGAGGCACAGTGAGTGGAGGTACACTGAGCCAAGAAGGGACAACAAACAGAGGCACAGTGAGTAAAGGCACCGAGAGCCACAGAGGAGAGGATATAGAAGCACAAAGGGGCGTAGTGAGTGAGGGCACAAAGAGCCACCAAGGGATGTCAATAGAAGCACCGAGGGGCGCAGAGATGAAACTCAGGTAGTGACCATGACAGAAGGGAGAGCTAAAGCTGGTAAACCTGTGACAGAGGACACGACTCCCAGAGGCAGAGACCGAGACCTTCTGTGCTAAGGGCCGAGGCCGAGTCCCCTGAGACCACTGCCGAGTCCTGTGAACAAGCAGTGACCACTGCCGAGGCTGGCTCTTATAATGGCATATTGTGGCGCCCAAAGCAATAACTAGAACACAGCAGAAGGTCTGCAACCAAATCGCCGGAGAAACGAGTCGCGGGAGCTCCATTATGCTGTAGACAATGAACTGCAACAAATATTTAATAGTTGCATTCAATATAAACTTACGGGGATGGCATGCCCGCCGATTAACCTTACAAGTGGCGGGTCTGAGCTGCCACTTGCCCAGTGGGAACACCGCCATTGTACCGTTCACCTTATTTATCACCCGCAGCCGGGGAGTTTTAATTATTATTATTATTAGTCAAATTACATAAAAATTAAAATAAAATAGAATACAATTAAAAAAATTAAAATAAAATAAACAAATAAAGTTAATAATCTTCCTTTAGCCTAAGTGTAGTGTTCTAGGGTAATTTTTTCCCTAGTGTTTTTTGAGGTTACTGTACCTTTTTTCTAATACAACAAGTGCTACTGACACTTTGATCCACCTTTCATAATAATATAAAGGATCAGATGCCAAATAATGGTACAGTAGACAACAATGTGCAATATTCAAGCATTAGCCATTGACAGGATGGCGAATATATAATATACCATATAACTTCAATATAGGAGATTCAATTTGAAAATTGTCAACCAAGTTTCCATTGTCCAATCCATGGGAATAAATTAAATTCAACTAGCTCTATACTACCTACTATAATATGCAACATTAATACTTTCAACCAATTCAACTCACTATTATAACCTAGGTTGACAACTCCCTATTGATTGCAGAATTCAATTATAAAGACTCCCCTTAAAAGAAAAATAGGGTGGAATCTTTCACCATCAAAATTGCAAGAGAAAATGGGGTCTTAAAACCCTCAGAGCTATTGCTAAAAACAGAATGAATTGATCTCTAATTTAGGCCCCAATTGAATCCAAGCCTCCTTAATTTATAGAATTATATGAGGGGTCTCACTTCCTTAAGTGGTTGAGTGTGTCACACTCAAAGCCCCAACTTTGGGTTTTTTTGCCTAACTTACCCATAACTTGCCCAACAATGTAAGTTTTTGGTTTTTATCCCCTATTTAATGGACTATAGCCTATGAGGAAAAATATGCTAATAAGTCCCATTGGTCATTAATTCGTTGAGGACATTACAGTCCCCCCTGCCCGAAATTGATTTCCCTCGAGCAATTGCAAATTCAGCTGCTACAAAATCCATTCCCCATCCCATGTTGCATCCTCTTCTGGTAAATTCTTCCATTTGATGAGGTACTCTGGAATTACTCTTTCCCATAATTTCTTTTCCTAAACGACCATGATTGTTTCTGGAACCAATTCCAATTTTCCTTCTTCATCTAATGGTGGCAGCTTAATAGAAGTGATGACCTGCTGGCCTACAACCTTCTTGAGGCATGATACATGAAATACATTGTGGATTCTACTATCACTTGGCAACTCTCATTCATATGCTACTTCACCCACTCTCCTGAGAATTTTGTAAGGCCCATAAAATTTGGGTTTCATCTTTTTTGTCGCGCTCTTCTTGAGTGTAGATTAACGGTAAGGTTGCAATCCCAAGAAAACAAGATCCCCTCCCTCAAAATTGTGCTCCATCCGATGTTGATCCACATGCATCTTTTGTTGATTATGAGCTACCTGAATATTCTCCTTGAGTATCTTTAGAATGTATTGACTCTCATGAATCCAATCTTTGGCAAGAGGTGCTCTGTTGTCTCTGACGATCCTGTCTATGAAGGAAGATGCATCATACCCATATAGAGCCTTGAAAGGTGTCATTCCAATGGGTAGGTGGTAGGTAGTGTTATAAATAAGAATTACGATGAATTATGATATTAATATTATCAAAACTTCACTATCAAAAAAATAAGGTATAGCTATACCTCATCAACCCAAAAATTAACATATTAAAATTGCACATTTAACTACAAAAATAAAATGTAGATAACAGATTGTGTTACTTTTGGAAAGATATGATGTTGTCCAACTCATAAAGCAGTGATGTCATAAAGACAATAAATATATTACAGAAGTTCATGTCATGAGAGCTCCCTTCACTAGAAGAAACAAGCATGTTCATCTAATCTCACCAATAAGTCTATGAACATTTTTGTTTCATTTGTGCTTGTGGGCCAATGGTGAAAGGATTTAATTTGGAATATTTTTCATATATATCTATATTATTGTGGAAGGTATTTAGTTAATTTTGAAGAAAAAAAAAAGAAAAAAGGTCTATAATTTTAAAATTGAATATAAAAAAAGTTGTTATATTGAAATATAAGTGGTTAATAATAAAAACATTTTTTCAATTTTTAAAATTTTAATAGTAAAAATTTAATTTTTTGTTTTTAATTAATAATTAATTTTTTATATTAAAATATTAGTAATTTTGTTTTTACTAATGGTTTTAACATATTACTCTAAAATTAATTTTAAACATAACTCTAAATTATAATTTTAATAACAATACAATTGAGTTTACATTAATAAATAACACCATTTATTTAAAACATATCTACACTAAGAACCATTAATTACACAAATTTGAAATTCAGTAAAGTTCTTTGAAATTATTAAGAATTATTATAGTAATTATAAATTAAAAAATTTATAGTAATTATATATATATATATATATATATATACATATTAATATATTTCATTTAAAATTTCCCCATCCAAATATTTAAATTCCACCAAAATATATGCCATCTAATTTAACCAAATAACACCAACTTAAAAATAATAATTTGTTTATACTAACTAATTATGACATCTCTTTCAAAAAAGCTTAGAACAATTTGTAAAGATACAATTGCTCTCACCATTGTTTTAGACCAATTTATTGGGAGAGAATCAATGTTAGCCACCTTTGAAATGACCCTAACCTAAAAATCTAACATTTTAAAATACAACTTAATATTCTAACATTTTAAAATATAATTGATCACCCATTTAAGTACAACATAGAGATTATCTAATTATTTCCTTACTTTCCTTGCTAAAACATCTAATGGTACACGTGTCCAAATATGCAACGCCCCATGCCACTGTAGAGGTTGCTGTCCCATTTCTAATGGGGTGAAGCTACAGATATGCACTTCCCCATGTGCCTCCAAAATCAAGTCAATTTGTATATGCTTTTGTTCCATTTTTCTACGGTAAAGGTGATGGAATTATTATTACAAAGGAATATACGTAGGATGTGCAAAGTGGATCCGTTTGGAATCAGCCAAAGGTGGCACGCAAGCAAATGGGACCTCACTCCATAATTTTGTTTGTTTAAATATAACGGAATCTTTTATTTGAATTCTATAAAGATATAATATATGTATTTGAATAAATCCAAAGTAATATTCCTTCCTAAAAAAATCTGTTAATGGTTCTGTATAAATTAAGTAGTGATATATTGAGTAGTTATTCTAGTAGTATAAATTAAGTAGTGATAAATTGAGTAGTTATTCTGGCCATTGTTTTGATTATGGTTTTGAATATTTTGTCCATTTTGTAAAGTATTTAATTTAGTTTTAGGATTTTAATGAACATTTGCATTATTATGTGTAAAGTATTTTAAGGAGTGACTTTTCATCTTACCAAATGTGTGTATGTGTTTGCCCATTATTTTATTTATTTACATTTAAAAAAAACTAGATCTTTAATTTATAAAAAGTAATTTAAGGTCCTACACTAAGGCTAATTAAAGAAAATTGTAACAACATAATCTACAAAATGTAGAATATATAATTTAATATATTCTTTATTCATCTCAATAACATTTGGTGTAAATTTTGAGATGCACTACTAGGGACACGAGCACACCCAATGCAAGGTAGAGTCATGTTGACAAGTCTTAAAGGCACCCTATTATTATGTAGCCTAGGCATATAGTTAGCAAATATGCCAAAGATCTATCACATGCAGGGAATTATGGCAAAGAGTAAGTGGGTACATGTTATTCATGAACTTGAGTGGGAAGAAATTAGCTATATAGAAAATTCAAGGACAGAGCAATCATGTTGTTTAAATATTCCATTAACCAAGATGATAATGCAAGTCAAGACAAAGATCAAGAACTCAACTAGTGTCTCCAAGCATTATATTATTTGGAAATTCTCAACAGATTCCTTTCAACATGTAAACAATAGTACATTATTTCCTAAATTTCATTTGGTTGGCTTGCTTTTGCAAGTCATATTGTTGTCAACGCCAAAGGCACCATTGATATAGTGAGACTCATATACCATTGAAATTGGCCTTTTGTGCCCTCGCTTATCTTATGTAGTCGTTGAAAGACTATGGAATTTCCTACTAATAATTGTGAGCATCCTCAGGTTCACAATTCAAAGGGTTACCAACTCAAGGCTCGTTTCATTATGGTAAATAGCTTCATGGCTTATCATTACCTCTAGGAAGGTAAGGTAAAAGGGGTTGACGTGGAAGAGGCAAGCCATCTCACTCCCAAGCTAAGCAAGGGGCATAATAGTCCACAAAAATATTATGGGAGAATACTCCCCCTTATATTCAAGAGGAAATTGAGAAAACATAAGAGGTAGTGAAACATGAGAGTCAATTTAGCCATGATACAAATATTAATAAAAAAAATGTAAATTGGATCCATGATGTTGTTGCTCAAATCATCAATGAAGAGAAAGCTAGTCCTATGACGAAGAGCCAAGGGGAAAAACTAGGCAAGCCACCCATCACCTCGATGGCTTTATTTCTTACTTCTAGGTTGACATGTTTTCTATATACCCTATTATTTATATCAAGATATATAACTAATTAACTCATTTAAATGTCAAGCCATGGCTTGTACGCTTGTGAAGTATCATGCAAACTATTTACAAAGAATTAAGTACTCGAATAAAATGTTGGACACATAATCCTTCAGGAATTTTGTATCATTGTAAATAATTTGTATACAATAGATAGGTAGATGAAATAAGGATTCATGAGAAAGACCAAGAGTCCCTCATAGCAAGTGAAATGAACAGACACCCTCTTGTATATATGTATAGTTTGAGTTAATGAAAACAAGCATGCATGGAGTTATTCCCTCAACATGATAGTGATATTAAGGCTCTACTGTTTCTAATAGCTCTATGATTCCACTAAAAAATGTCCCTTCCCACTCATACTTGTACTACAACACATACAATCCATTGTTATGCCTTGCACATTCATTCTCTTATTGTTTCTCTGCTTGCCAAAACCTAGTTTAGGTTTCTATCATTTAGCTCTCCATCAATGCACACTTCCTCAAGACAACACCTAATTTCTTGTTTTCTCTAGCACCGAATCCCTTGGCTCGTGGTATCCATGAGCTCAAAAAAAATTGATGCATGGGGAACAATGAACTCCTTGATTACAAGTAGATATGTTGGGTACATTTGTGATATTCTACATCTGGTTATGTTATTAGTTCTCTAGGAATGATATCCCCTAACAACTAATTTCTTGTTTTCTCCAGCACCTAATCCCTTGATTCGTGGTATCCATGAGCTCAAAAAATTTGATGCATGAGGAACAATGAACTCCTTGATTACAAGTAGATTTGTTGGGTACCTTTGTGATATTCTACATATGGTTATGTTATTAGTTCTCTAGGAATGATATCCCCTAACAACTATACGGTATGCCAGTAACAACAATCTCTTCCTCTTCAAACAATATGTTGAGCACATAAACCAAACACTTTAACAAACCCAACCCCTTAATGTTGTATTAGGGTTGTGGGGTGTAATTAGACTTGACCTTCAAGGTTTATTATGAAGATGAAGTTATCAAATTTCCTCTCTATGCTCTCATTTATATCCAAAATTCTAATACTACCATCGTCTTCTTCTTGTTAAGGGCTTTCCAACAATATAAATTTTATCTCATTTCGAGTTCCAAGCACAAATTTATTCCCTTTTGAAGTTTCACCCTTTAAATGCCACATCAACAATCATACAATCCATGTAGCTGACAAATGGAAGCTCTGAGCCATATGTCTCGCCTGTGCTAGTCCATGTTTGTTACCCTTCTGTCATACTAGATTCTTGTCACATCAATCCTTTCATTACAAGTGCAATTTCCAAATCACCTCGTGTTCTAGTATACCAATATTCTAGTGGTCCAATATGTTGATATATCAATATGACACCTCACTATAAGCCTATTATATGCCAATACGTTGGTGGCCTAATATGTCGATATTGATCAAAATTATACATTGTAATTCTTTATAATTCTTGATATGTTGATGGGCCCTTGGGACTACTTGACATGCCACCTCACTCTTTGACCCCCAATCAAAATTTGACATGTGGCAAGTAGTGACATGCCTAACACATGGAATTGTTGATGCGTAGACCAAAAAATCGAGATATTGGTGATTTTCCAAAGTGAAACCTCCACACAATCCCAATATGTTGATATGGAAGCTCAACATGCCACCTCATTTAACACCCAACCACATTTCAACATGTGGTGTATGATGATATATCCTCTACCACATGACACTACTAACATGTGCCACTTATTATTCACAATTCCATAAGTGGCAAACTAGAAATGCCAAATCAGGGTGACACATGTTGTACATGTGGCATCATCATGTCATCATTTATGACATCATCATGATGTCGCTCTCCAGGATTACCCAATACTATGAGGTCTGGGTGCTTTCAATTAATGCACATGTCTAACAAAAATGTTTTACCATTAAGTGTCTTATGTCAATTAGAGTTGTGCCATAACATAGACTTCCTCGAAAGAATTTATTTTATCCTCTAGGGCTCAACACCCTGATAAGCCCCTTTGAGTTGGCTCATGGTCATAGCCCTTATGAAATCCATATGAATAGGGGCTAAGGCTAAGGTCTTCAAACCCCAAATTCACATATAATGTTGTGTGAAGGACTCTATCCCCAAATTTCTATGTGGTCGAAACATGAGAATAAAACCCCAAAGTTCCTCTCTCTAAAACTAGGAACCACACAATTGATTTGCATCCAAAACTAGTGTACATATGATTGTTTTAAACCTTTTGTGAGCCTCTAATAGCTCCAAAACTCTTTAGCGAATTCCTTCACATTTTCCATTAGATGTTTTGAGAAAAATCTTTCCATTAACTATCTCCTTTTGAAATCGAGGCTTATGTCCATTTCTCTGACATCCGCATCATTCACAAGACTCTCTGATCACTTCTATTGGTATGGAACTTTTCAACTCTACCTAAAGATAGATCATGGAGACCAGCCATGAGTATGACTAAAATTCCTTCAATCATATGCTTAAGGGTCCATTTACTTTTTTTCCATAACATGTAAGGCATGACACAATAATACAATAAAGATTTATTATGGAGAATATGAGAATTATACATCCAAATCCAACCTAATCTATTGCTTCACATAATAAAAAGACATCATATATATCATATTACCCACTAAGCAGATAAGCACATAAACATAATACCTTTAAATAATGATCCTTTATTTCTCATAGCTTATATTACAAAGATGAATTCCACACGGTTACTCATCTGATCAAGATCCTATGTTTTCTGCAACTTATGAAGGGAGAGCCACATTCCCCCCACCACAGGTTCAAGTGCATTATAATATTTCTTGCAATTGGCTACCCTCGCCAGACCAAGAAGCCATGAGGGAAGTTTTGCTTAGCAATATAGGGTGGAGTCTTGAAGGCCACCCTCCTTCATCGAGTTAGCTCATCATATCCCTTAACTCACACCAAGTCCAAAGTCCTACCCAACCACTATGGGTCATTTCTCTGTTGCTCTACAGTAGAAGCACCATAGGAGCAACATTTGCCAGGATACTAGTGGTGAAAGGATGAGGGAAACTATCCTTTATCCACTCAGAGGTCAGCATGGAGTCTTTCAACCTATAGATCCATGCCCTGATCTCATTCCAAATTTGGTCACAATGGATTCTACATAGCACAAGGAGACCCTTTAACTTAGTCAAGAGTTCCTAGATGCCTCTCTTGGGTGCTTAGGTGTATTTATTTCAACAATTTTTTTAGCAAGTGGCCATTCGAGGTCCACAATGCATAAAAGAAGTGCTTCACTTGGTCGAGAATCCCCCATTACTTCTGTATAGAGTTGTCGTGCATAACAATGACAATCCTCAATGAATCCATTCGACCCTCTAGCTCTAGTTAATACTCACCCCCTAACCTCACTCACTAAAATAAGGAAAACCAGAAATCATGCACATGGTTCCCTTCTCGTTCACACAGTATCCTCCACAAGTGTTCATCTTTTGTTCTTCTTCACCCTTGCACTATACTTCATTCTTATCTCTCTGCTCTTGTGCACCCCACTCATGTTTCTTCTCCATCTTTCCTTATCCTTCATAGGTGTTACCGGGAATAGTGTCCACTCGGAGCTGTTATTCCCACTAAGACTGGTAGCTATCTTAGAAACAAACAAGTAAAGACTACTTTCGCTTTCCTTCATGAAAAATAGATAAGAGTGGAACAAAGGACACCACCCTTAGTCTTGCACTTGGTTTCCTTGCTTGATTCCTCTCCTTCCTGATAGAGCTTTGTTGCTTCTTCTTCATCTACCCAGCTTCAAAGAGCACCTGTGGAATCAAAGCAGCATAATACTATCGAAGAACAGAGATCTATATTCATAAATAAACACAAGACCAAATATGTGTTAACCATACAAATTGCATATATAATCAACATACAAAATATGGAGGAAAACTTGAATATAATATAACAATAATAAATAATTATATTAATAAATAATATATTATATTTCTATAAATTATATTTAATGTGATTTATTTCATTATTTTATTCAATATTATTATTATGTATTTTTTCCATAAATAAATAAAAGTATGAATTATATTGTATCTATAAAGTTATGAATTAAATTATATTAAAAGTTTTTATTATATTTTTAATTTAAAATTATAATTTTTAATTAATTAATGAAAACATTATTTATTAAAAGTTCAATTTATTAAAAACTAACATAATTATTAAAAAAATTATAATTATACACGTTTTTTTCTTTATTAATACAAATCCAATTTTTTATTATATATATATATATTATTTATTTTTAATTCATATTAAAAAATATTTGTTATTAATATTTTTCAAATTTATATATCAATTTCTATATTAGGAATGAAAAAAATTATACATCTTTCTTACGAGGAAAAATAAAAATATATGAAAATTTAATTTAATTATTTTGTTTTTCTCTACCTATTACATATCAATAGAACAATAAATGAAGCATAGATTGATCTTAACTTTGTATCTCTGAAGTGGTGAGATGGGTCAAATCTTATTTTTGAATGTAAAACCTCAAAAAATATCTGCACGTGTAGAAATTTGATTCCTCTACTTAGCAGATGCTTAATTAAGATGTATATTTATATATATTATATATTATATATATATTATATATTATATTCATTTTATTTATAAAACATTTGATTTAATCTCCACATGAGTATTTTAATAGTAATGAGGATAGAGGGTTTAGATATATATCAAAATTATAACTTTTCTCTTTTAGGTTTAATTAAAACAAATTATAATATTAAATTAAAATAAAATATGTTTTTGCTAAATTAATTATGGGTTTTGGGAATGTTTTATTGATAAGCCATGGTATTCCCGATGGTATTATAACAAAACCCATGGTAAAATGGATCTTGCTACTATTTATATTTTATATATGTTAAGCTACTATTTAATGTGATATGTATAAAATGATTTTCTATGTAAAAACATGTTCATGATTTTGTAATTAAAAAAATATATATTATAACAAATTAAATCTTATTATTTTTAACTTTTATTGTCAATTAAGTCAAATGAACACATTAATATTGGGCTATATACTACTTTTCCTTTTATTATTTTTAATTGAGACAACATATAAATGTTGACAATCATTCACACTATTAAGATATGGTCCCCGCATATTATTCTTACATACCATGTATTAACATTGGACTTACATACCTTCCTCATACTAGGTCTTCTTCTGAACTTGAAACCTTGATGACAAATGATTATTACAAATAAATTTCCAAAATTTATTTCTTTCAAATAGATTGTATTCTTTGTATGCTTTTAATAAAAATTATTTATTATTATTCATATGTATTAAAATTATCAATTTAATTAGGAAAAAAAAATATGGAAGTTGATATGTTTTATTATTCCATCCAAATTATAATCTTGTATGTGAAATGTTAATTCTATAATAGATATATTGTTTTAGCAATTTTAAATCTTATTTTTAATTTTGATATTGTTCTCTTAAAAGAGTGCTATTTGTATGAGATATCTTATTGAATAAAAGAAAAATAAATATTAAAGAAGATTTAAAATTTAAATAAAATTACAATATTACTATCTAGGTACATTTTAATATTGAATTTATTAACTATTTAGAGGGAGGTCAAATCTCTTCACATGCATATTTCTTATCTATTTAGAATTGATTTAAAGTGGTTCACAATCCTTAAAGTGATCACTCCAAGGCCCAAAACATAGAGAGATATAAATATATAGAAATAAAATTTTGATTATTATAGAAATAATATCTTTTTAAACATAATTATGTTGATATGTCTATTTTGAAATAGAATTTTCATAATTTTAATTTTATTATGTTATTAGATGGATGGTAGGGACTTAACTTGCATGGAATATTTTATAAAAATTTACATATTGTGAGTCTCCATTGTTTAGAATCATGTTACATGCTTTTTTAAATGGATAGATGTTGAGGTGCAAACCTCTTTTAGAGTGAATAGAGATTTGATATCTCTCTACGCTTGGTAGATCTATAGCTAAGATGGAACTAAGCTAGGCTATTTATTAGCCTTTAGGTAGGCTACAATTAAAAAAATTATTATGGAAAAACCATGGGAAAAATAAGCTACGTTAAAGAAAAATAACATTGTAAAAACCATGAGCTACAGATACAAATGGAAAAACCATTTTGTTTAATTTTGTTTTGTTTTATTTTAAACCAGTCAAAATGTTAAACATCACAACATCTTTAGTATAGTAAATTGGAATGTGTCTCATATACAATACTTAAAAATAAATAACTTATAATTTAGTTAATTTTATGTTTTTCTTTAATTTTAATAATTTACAATGTATAATTAAAACTTTATATTCTTATCCTAAATAATATTTATACATATATTACATTTAACTTATATTTAAGTTATATGATTGTTTTATATATATATATATAATCAATTCTCCCAAACAACTATTATATATGTAAATCTATTATGTAAGACTCAATGAAAACCCTAAGACCCTAAGAGATTGGTGATTAAAACCCTTACTTTGCCATGAAGATGATCAATAATAGACTTCGATTGGTCGGAAGAAGGAACAATATGTTGTTAGGCCAGGCAAACATGGCTGAACACTTACATGCCAAGGAGGTTGGCAAGAAAATTTGGATTGAATGTTGTCAATCAGAGCTTGTTATAAAAGCCATATAATGAGCTAGAATTGTGATGTTGTTTGGTTTTTTGGTGCATTGATAGTAGCGGCTTGGTTTATGCATGAAAGACAAATAGCGATCGATCGATTGTTGACCTAGCATTACTTATACTTTGACTGGTTTTTTCGGTGTTTTCACATTTTAACCTAAGTTTCACGTTGCCCGATGCAAAAATATTGAGGCAATCTCATCTTATCCAAAGTACGCTGTGGTAGGTTGTGCAGGCAAAGTTTGCAATATCATCTTATCCTAAGTTATTTCTGGGGCCTGTTCCACGTTAAGCCAACTCCTAATTTAGACATTTGTTCATAAAGATATTTGCATGTTGACCACCCGTTAGCGTATGGAACCCTGTCAAAGCTTATATCACAAGCAGAGAACCCTGCTAAGAGCCTTTCAACTCTGTGTACTCGTTATTAACTTCTTTGCTCATTGTTTCTCTCCTCCAAAGGAGGTTTGCAAGAGGGTTTCCCTATACAGTCGTCTTCAGGTAATGTGTTTAAGATATACGTTTTGGCTTCTTTGAATTTGTTCTACAATCTTATCTTTGTGTTGAGATACCACGACATTTGGTGCATGGCTAGCCTTTAACTATCAGGTTTTTGGACGCATTGACCCAGATCCTGTACACCCAATGACGAGAAGAACCTGCGCTTCCTAATGGGATAGCGAAATGGTATGGATGCCTATGGATACCTCTTTTTAAAGTTGGCTAGCCTTCTGCATGCGCCTATTGAAATGTGTCACTATACTCTGTTTTGTTTTCCCAGATGACCTATTAAGGAATTTCTCTTGTAATTAGATATGGTTGTGAAACCCTTTGTTGTATTAAGCGATATGGCCATTTTGAAACTATCTTCCTATTAATTTCTTGTTGGAAGTAATGTTAATTGAGGGCTGGTTAGTCCACCCGGTTGTCTTAAACTGATAGTGATTCAGTTGTCTTTTAATGTGAATGATTCAAAACATAAAGACAAATTGTAATTTTGATTTACTCCACATTTACTTATCAACATTTTGCAAGAGATTCTAGTCATTTATTTTAACTATCGATTTCCTGTAGATTGCTTAAAAATGTCTTTCATCTTTAGCTGGACTATTCGAATTCTGCATGGTTAAAATATACAATTGCTTGTTTTTAACTTTTCTATTAGGTACTAGACAATCATTCACCCAGAACACCATGTTTAGTGTCCCAACATGACTGAACGAAGAATAAATCTGGGTTAGAACAGTCGTAGTTTATTCCTGACGTTGAGCAATACTAAACCCTATTCAGGGTTTTCTTAAAGCTTCGGAAACATAATTTAATTTTCTTGCAATTTTCTTGAGTTTGTTTTCTTATTAGTCCCTGCCTCCGGCATAGCAGGGACTATAGCATTCGATATGGTGTTGACCAACTATTAAATCACGTTGACCGATTAATATGTTCAGTACATTTAAGATTTAAACCAATGTTTCAAATAAAATGTTGGGCGCAACAAATTTTTATCGAATGTTTTTGTTTGGAGGTCTTATTGCCGGCCTCACGTCCCCCGATGTTATTTCAGTAAGGGCAAATTGTTTTATCATAAGTTTTTCAAAAAAATGTGGGAGCGAGCAAGGGTATGGGCTGTATATGGTAAGAGACACGCATAGATTGCATGCAGTCCAGGTGTTTAGGTGTCGCACACCCTCATTCTTACTGATGCTTCCAGAGGAAATGGCTCTACCGCCTGGTTTTCTGTAATACACTAGGGTTTCATCTTTTCTCAATTCCTGTGTGGTGTATCAACATTCCAGTCTCGTGAATCTATGGTTGTCGTTGATGGCGTGCATTTTCACCTTTGCCCAACTTACCAACTAAGCTATACAGGTAAAAAAATGACATTCTTTTTGGCGTTAGAGAGCTTAATTTACTTGAGTCCCCAGTCATAAGTTTTATTTTTACTCCCATTGGTCATGGTCTAACCTATTTCCTTCGTGTTCAGTCCAGGTGATGAGGGATTGAAACAAGAAAGGTCTTGGCTTCGACAGAGGTCTCAACTTTGACTTAGGAGTGCAGGGTTGTCTACCGTGTTAACCTTCACCCTTCTGGTTGCAGGTATAATCTGTAAGTACTCAAAGTTTAATAATAGTTATTCTATAAGTTCGCATTTTTTTTCCATACATCTCCTTTTTAATGGCATTTATCTAATTTTGCTTTTCTGTTTTCGGCTCGCATTAGTCTCTTAGTCGTGGAGAATATCCGCTGCGATACCATACACCTGTAAGGGTTCACCCAACTGCAGGGTTTATGATTTTCCTTGACTTCTATTTAAATTTATTACTTAATTTGTTCAACAACTATTGTGAGATTGTTTCAGTTTTCGGTGATTGTCAAATTCAAGCTCAAACCAAAAGTTGTTTCAGTCCTTTTGCTTGCAGCCATAGGGATTTGTCTAGGTTGGCTCATGCACTCATAGGATAGAAGTAATTGTATAGTAGAAAAAAAATCCCTAATCTTATGATTCCTTCTCTGGCACTTTGGTTTTGACTGTAAAATTCATTAACAACCTTTTATTATTTTCTATTGGAATGTATCATATGTATGTACATTTGTGAGTATATGTCAGTATGGCTGTGAGCCATTTTCTGCCGTCTGGCTAAAGACTTTCAACTTCAATTTTTCTCTTTGTATGGCTTAGGGTTTTAAGGTTCACATCTTATAATATAGTTTGAAGACAATAAACAGTTTGTCCTTTATTTTTTTTCTGTAGAAAAGAATGAAAATGTAACGAGTTCCTTTTTCGGTTATCTCATTACCTTGAAGCACGAACATAAAGAACTTATACTTACACGTAGTTTATTGAACCCTCAAATGGTCTTTTGCATATTTTTCAGTTTACTCTTCTTGCAACTTATTTTTTTAACCCATATTAGTATTCTATGTATTTTAAATGTTAGTTCAACGTTATTCAGTTTATAGTGTACTGTACATATCAGTTTCTGGCATACATACTAGTTAGGAAATACTCTGAATTTCTTACAGTAATACTTTCAGTATTGTAGATATAACTTTTATTTTGTTCTAAATATTTCCCTACAGAGTAAACACAGTCCACCCAATCAACAAGACTGATTCTTTCCACAATCCGGACTGATTCTTTCCACAATCCAATATCCCCTCGAGCTAATTTCACTTCTTAGGAAGCTATCTTGATAGTGGCCAACTTGGACCAACCCAGGATAATGGTGTCCTTTCTTCTCACACCGTTTTGTAGAGAAGAAATTAGTTTTCCAACTAGTTCTAAAGGGGCTTCCTCCACCAAGATCCCATACAACAAGGTTTCTTCAGGTATTTCCAATCTCTCCGTTTGCCAATATTCCGTTTTCCTTTATTAGATAAAATATCTCCCATGAGATGAAATACGAGCAGGCAACTGCCTCTTCCTATATCCTTTCTTGGGCCTTTACTAAGTTGCCCCCGCCTATATCCCTTCTTGGGCATTTACTAACTAACTTCCTATGACATTCTGGCATGTGAAGACTTTTTTAGTGTCTTTTCTATTGTAATTTCCATTTAGTGTCTTTTTTCTATTGTAATTTCTACGTGGCTAATTGGCTAATCTCAATTAAGATATTTTTAAAACCTATAAGAGTATACATTTTCCTTACACTCCAAAGTAAATATAAGTTTTTTTCTTTTATGGTTTAAAGATTGAAATATATTTACCACATTTCTTTCACAAGAAATAGAGCTAGCAAGATTATTGATGCTTTATAGTTCTTTCCATTAAAACTAATTATTTTATCTTTTTATTATAACAAACATTTCTTTTTGCTATTTCTAGAACATTTTATTTTTATTTTAAAGAGACATGTGTCAATTCTAGGTTGAGCATGAAAGAAATTACACATCTCCTTTACTGCTTCACTTACATAGATGTCAAATTTAATTTCCATTAAATTACAATTTCAATAAAAAAATAATAAATTTCTTCATCCATCATCATAAACAATCTTATTGAAAAAATTCTTCAAACATAGATAAGAGAATTCACCCATCCACATAAGAAAACAAAAACAAATGTGAAAATAGACTTGATCCTCAAGTGGAGCTCCTGTGTGACTTCTCCATTTTTCAACTAACCAAACCTTCGCTCCTACTATTTTCTTCCCATAAAAAAATTGTTTGCTTCTTCTGGGGTGAGTTTCTATTTTCTTTCTTCCCATAAAAAAATTGTTTACTTCTTCTGGGGTGAGTTTCTATTTTCTTCCCATAAAAAAATTGTTTGCTTCTTCTGGGGTGAGTCTCGCTCCTACTATTTTCTTCCCATAAAAAAATTGTTTGCTTCTTTTGGGGTGAGTTGTGAGGCTTGATGGCTTGCTTCTTCCGGGGTCAGTTGGGAGGCTTAATGATAAAAAAATTGTTTGCTTCTTCTGGGGTGAGTTTCTATTTTCTTTCTTCCCATAAAAAAATTGTTTACTTCTTCTGGGGTGAGTTTCTATTTTCTTCCCATAAAAAAATTGTTTGCTTCTTCTGGGGTGAGTTTCGCTCCTACTATTTTCTTCCCATAAAAAAATTGTTTGCTTCTTCTAGGGTGAGTTGTGAGGCTTAATAGCTTGCTTCTTCCGGGATCAGTTGGGAGGCTTAATGATGGGATTTTCTTCCGGTTTGTATTGTGAAGCTTAATGGTGGCATTTTTATTATTATTATATACAATAGATGATGGTTTGAAACCTAGGAATGGACTTGTTCAAGCGAGCTTCAGAATTCATGCGACAATTATATTACTAAGACCCATTCATTCATCAACTAAGTCCCAATCATGTATTTTATTATGTTGATTTGATCCTTTCAATCTAGGATCTACACTTTCTCCATGGACCTTGTATGTTAACTGATCTTTTCGAAAAGTAAGTAGAAGAGCGCCAAAATAATGAATCGATAATGATTCCTATGATGACAAGTTGATATTTATTAGAATAGAATCATTTTAAATATAGATTTAGTAATTGTAGAGAGGTTTTGTAAGTATGGATGTGTCTTATATGTAATTTTTCATTGTTTAACTTGTATTTTAATGAATATATGGATTCAATGCTTGGAAACTCTTCCTGGGCACTTGTATTTTAATGAATATATGTAAGCTTAGCAAGGGGCATAACGGTCCACAAAAATATTATGGGAGAATACTCCCCCTTATATTCAAGAGGAAATCGAGAAAACATAAGAGGTAGTGAAACATGAGAGTCTGTTTAGCCATGATACAAATATTGATAAAAAAAAAAAATGTAAATTGGATCCAAAAGATAAATTTAAATTTAAATTTAAGTTTTGAGTGCAAATTCTCTGATGATCAACATTAATCTGATGATCAACATTAATAGTAAGATTTGGTTGGATAAAAAATATCATGAATATCAAGATTTCGCTCAACAGAATCTTTGACATTTCTTCTCTCGTA
>APFE030302880.1:0-13632 GCA_000404065.3 Pinus taeda
TTATTTTGTATTGATAATTATTTACATTTACTAGTCATTTAATTTATATAATTATGCTAACATGTAAATTTCTATTAAAAATGTTTTTTTAATATTTATAATTCCTTTTCACTATACCATAGATTATGTACTTGACATGTACAAATAGATTTGCATGCTATGCATGTCCACTATAGAGTAGATTCGCTGCCATTTTGAGAACAATTTTGTATTTATACATAAAGTGATGCATATTAATAATATCTAAGTTTACATTGTGTTTACGAATGGGTTGATGTTGTATTTCACATCAGTACCATATAATAAGAAACAAGTCAACAAGACTACACACCCCATAATAAGAACTTTTACTCATATGTTTTTTTAACTAGTGCAACCATATAAATTAAATGACTTGTATACACAATAACCCATGATAAGAATCATAACACTTTCCCCATTATACAGCTCACATTCCCCAGATAAAAAAGAATCATAAAATTTAACTAGATTATAAATTTATTATAATTTTTATCCCCACTTTACCATGGATATTCTTAACTCAAGTAAATAGCTCTTCTTAAGATACTATGGGCCAATAACATGGCTTATCAATATGACATGTCTAATATGATACATGTTGATATGAAGTTTCCTTTAATTAAACAATTTGACATCAATTCATCAAAAGAACATAATTAACTTGGAGATAAATCTTAACCCTGCTATTCTTGCATATTCCATGGAGGTTAAACCTCTACCATTCACCTAATAATTATTAATAATTAAATTAAATGTGTGAGAATCCTATTCTCAAATAAACAAGCCTATAGATGTAATAAGGAAATGGTATTCCATGGAGGTTAAACCTCTACCATTCACCTAATAATTATTAATAATTAAATTAAATGTGTGAGAATCCTATTCTCAAATAAACAAGCCTATAGATGTAATAGGAAAATGGCACAATGTAATCATTAGGGCATGACTTCTCTCCTTTATAGCTTAGTTATCCTAAAAAGTGGAATCTAAGGTCATTATTTGGTGAATATGGATGACTTGTTAAAACCAAAAAGCCTTATATTAGACATTTATATGGACAACAAGATAGGGCTACTATAAAATCATGGATTTTGTATTTCCCTTTTTAAAATTTAGTAAAATAAATCCAAATAGATACATACCTTGAAAACTTCAAAAATCCAGATCATGGATAATAATAAAGCCATTACCTATCAAGATCATAACCATCTACATCAGAAGATATAACTACTTTCACCATCGATGACTTGATAATAATATGTGTTTCTTTAGACTGAGATTTATTTTTAGTACTGGAAGATGTATGTTCCCTGTGTCTTTCCTTAGCTTGAATTGAAGTTTTTATTTCCTTATTTTCATGGACAATATTATTAAAATAGTTTTCAAGACACGGGACAATGAGCAAGTATTGTTCGTACCAATACATGTTCTTATTCTATGCTCATTCAAATGGATGACTCTTGGAGGATTGTCATCATAACAAGAGGCATGGATGAGCCTTGCAATGAGCCTCGATATGGACAGACTCATCATTTCTAGGATTATTCTATTGTCTCTTTCACCTTGCTCAGGAAAATGTCCTCCGAATTAGCTTAATATTAACTTTAGATTGAGGGTTTTGTTCTCATTGTATTATCACTTTTTCATGTGCAGGTTATTTGTGTACAATTTTGGGCCAAAGACTTACCCTAGAGTGTTTCACTTCTCTTTTATCCTTAAATTCCTATTTTAATTCCATATCACAAACAATAGTACCCTTATTCATGCTTCTAGTTAAGCGAGCACAAGTAGGTATGGGGATTTCAATATTATTATCATTCAAAATGAAAGGGTTTTCTTCATGAAATGATTCTTCTCAATCATTATACACCGAATGGCATTATCGTAACTAAAGGGTTATGTGCACAAATGCCCAAGGAATTATAATACTTGGGTAATTGGGGTTTTTCAAAACCATTTTGATCTAGTAAATGATCTCATTCATCCCTTGTCTTTTCCAAATGGTTTCTAACTAGCATATATATCAAATTGTGATGAAAGAGTGATATTTTAGACTTCTTTCGATGTGACTAGTATGTGCAGGACATTTTAGTTAGGATTTTATATAGATAAAAGGAAAAATTAAGTTTATGGACGAGAAATACCATTAACCACCTTTTATGGTAAATAAAAACCAGACCATGTCACCCTTTACAAGTAACAAATTAATGCAACAAAAGCACTAAATTATGCCATTTAGATTTCAAAGAGGAAATTGGCATACCTTTCACATGATATCCAAAATATTTACTAACGATAAGTTGCTTCTAGGGAATGTCACACATTGGGCAATTTTTAGACCATTTCTCTCTCTCAAAGGGGATATGAGTAGTTGTTGCAATGAAATTAATATATGTAACCATGTCTAGATCCCCAACTATGGCTTTCTTCGTATCAAAAGAAGATGAAAAATCCCTAATAAACCCTTTACCATAACCATGAAACAATTGAAGTAAATCTCAACAGTTGACCTATTGGAACAAGTCTACACATTCATGATATGCCTCTACTATCTCAGTTTGAATGACGTTAAACTAGATAAGGGGTGCCATGGTTAGAATCGAAGCTGGTTTCAGCTATGAATTAGGTGAAACAAAGAGGGAAAATGTGAAACAAGTGAGTCAAATGACCCTAACTTACATAACAATGTAAAAAATATGAACAAGAACAATGAAGTAACAAGGTGTTGGTAACCTTGAAACCCCAAGGGTTAACTCAAATGTTGATAGTCAAGAGATATGGTATAGAGACATTAATGGTTGTCATATATGAGTGTTTGTGATTTGAGACAATTGGTGCAAATCAGGATTAACATACCTGAAGAGAATGCCAAAACACCCATAAAACCATGATAAAAGTTTGAAAGCAATAGCGCTTAGCCCAAGAACCATCATTTCTCATGATTGCAGATATGAAACTTTCAAAAGAAATATCACTATACACATGAATACAAACTCACAATAATCGCAAATGAGTTTTGTAGTCAGTAATATATTTAAACCAAGTCTTATGTAATAAGTTCATGATATAACAAATATTCAAGTATGGAAAATAAACCAAATGTAAAAGCAATAAAGTGCAAATTATCACATAGTTTATAATGCATTAAGTGATTACTATTGATTAACTTATACCACGTGTAGATATTAGGGCATATACACAATTCAATCAAGCATATGAAAAGAAGTGTTATGAAGGCATTATAATATACAAATAGAAATAAGATAGGGCTACTACATAATCAAGGATTCTGTAGTGACCCTTTTTCACTTTGAAATTCATATGTTGCATAGAGTCATAGTCTCCCAATAACTTATTGGAATATCACCAAGAGACAATGTTTTTATATTGCTATTGAATGGGATAAAGTTTCATAAAAAAGCCATTGATATTAGGTCTTTAAAACGTACAAAAAAACCAATAAAAAACAAGTCAAAGAAACGAAAGATATGTCATATCACAATTATAAAAATTAAAATAAAACTACATGTCAAAACTGTAGAAATTCCCATTGTAGATCAATAGCTTATGTAATATCCTAAAACACAATACAAGATCTACTTCTACAACACTTTGCAGAATCTTAATCAAATTGAGCAAGATCAAGAGAACACATATAACTGAGAATGAGAAATCAATCACACATAACACAAAAGAAATATCACGGGGAAAGCCTCAGCCTAAAACCCCAACTCTATATTATCATACAAGTAGAAATATATTCAAATTACAAAAAGAATCCGCTCACAAGCTATCCTCCTCCCTCTACAGTCAAAATGATGCTCATAGACAGTCAAAGGCTTCTCATAACCCTTCTCCTCTACCCTCCAAGCCTGCTATTTCCTTGCGCAATTTTTCTTGGGGTCGAGTGATGTCACATGTGTGAATTGGCATCATCACACTCATTGTAACCTCTGATCTAATTGCGCAATCTTGAAGGAGATAAATCCTTCTCCATGGATGAGTTTCCTTTATAGGAAAAATCCATCCAATTAATAGTACATTGTCCCTCCTCTGATCTCAACTGGGTCTTTCTGTGAATTGACATGCATGAGTTATTTATGAGAGAATATTTAGTTATCTGAAGTGCAGTAGTTACATGCATGCAAGCATTAACTAACTGAACTTACAATTAATTCAACCAACTATTTGAATCAATCTAACTAGACTTGACTCAATTAACTAAGTCAACTCATTACATCTCATAATTACATCTCATCCTTATCCTTTAACTAATGGATGAATTCCTCAATTAATGGAGAAACTGTTGCATGTCCCCACATAGACTTCAAGTTTGATTTTCCTTAACTAATTAACTCAAGATGAATTAATTAATTATTCTAAAAATTGCTGCTAAGATCAAATTCAAATTTTACTTCGCTATTTTAGTATAGGGACTAACTAAAATAGGAATCCAACCTGAACTGCTAAAAATAGCAATGCTATTTTTAGCACTTCCATTTTTCATTCCTTGTTGCTTAGTCCAACACTAGTACCTGAACTACTATTTATAGCAATGCTATTTTTAGCGCTTCTACTTTTATCATTTCTTGTTTCCATTTTCAACGCTCCCTCTCAACAAGAAAGACTTTAACTTGAACCCGATCTTGAAACTTTAGAATGTTCTACATTCAACACTTCTTCCAAGTGTGGACGCTCCAACAACTCCAGAAACAAAAAAACTCCCAACTAACCTCTCTATTGGGCTAGAAACATACTCTGATGCTGAAACTCCCTCTTCCGTTGAAAAGTGCTCCCTCTTTGACCTTTGAGCTGCAACAACACTCCATGCGTCTCACACCATTACACACCTCTCTGTGCCATCCTGCATTTATGCCAACACTCCTATGCCTTTCGCGTTGTTGCAGCCTGCTAGCTTTGCACTATCTTGGGACTCTTGCACTATAGCTCTCTTTGTTGCTCCATCCGCATCTGTCTCTACCCACTCAACCAGTCCCACTACTCTTCATCGGTTCTCCTGTACCAAAGTCAAATAAAAAAGGTTCGGTGCCTCAAGGATCCTGCCCCTATTCCAGCCTCCTTGGGACGATCACTCTACATCACCGCACCTCCTACATGGAGGTATGGATGCATGTGATCCCTCTACCCACCTGGCTCAAAGTTTTCCCCTACTGGAGGTCTTTGCATGAGTGGATGCCTCCACCTGATCTCCTCTCACCTTCTCTAGTTGTGGCTGCTCCACAACCTCTTGAAGCTACTTCACCAATCGTGGCTCCTCCATAATCGTTTGAGACTTCTCCTGTGGCTGCATGTTGAGAGGTAATGTACTCTCCCTCTCAACCACCAAGTCTCCATTCGTAGCCTTGCTCCTCAAGGCTTTGCATGCATCTTGAACCTTAAGAGCATACAGGTTATTGACTCGCGAACTGATTTGCTTCACCTGTCTTGTGGTGATGTGTCTAAGGAAAGCCTTTCCCTTACTAAAGACTACATCATAGCCTCTATCCTCCAACATCGCGATCGACACCAAGTTTTTCTTCAATCCTAGTACATACTTTACATCTATCAAGGTAATGCAAGCTCCATGCTCTCTCTGAAAAACAACTTTTCCTACACCTGAGACACTATACTTTTCATCATTACCCATCTCTATGAGTATCTAGAGATCTTTCTCCTCCAAGGTACTGAACAAACTCTTTTCACTAGTCATGTGGAAAGAATCTCCACTGTCAAGAAACCAACCACTTCCCACAAGGGATGAAACCATGCATGTGAAGAGTGTGAAATCCAACTCAAACTATGAGGCAAGAGCCTCACCTTCTAATTCTTCCAAGGATCCCTTCTTGGATTTCTTTAGTGGACAATTTGTAACAGAATGACCCACCTCATGACAACGAAAGCATCCCACTTTCAATTTTTCAAACTTCTTCCCACCATGGGAAGAACTCAGACTGGAATGAGAATCCTTCTCCTCCCCTTTCTTTGCCTTACTCGATAAGGCGCAATTTTCTTTATCCTCCATGGATGAAGAACCATCTATGGTGCTTCTTCTTATCTCCTCCTACATCAGATCTGACCAAAGTCATTCCCAATTTGGCAGTTTTTCTCTTCCATTAACTGAGTTGTGGTAGCTATGACAGCTCTTAGGAAGACCGAGGAGTGCATGACTCACCATGTCATCATCGCCTGTTGTGATCCCTACACTTCCAAGCTCATCCCTGCAAGTGGTGAGCTTGTTCAGATATGTAGAGATCTCGTCGCCCTTTTTACACTTGAGCTTACGAAGCTTGTCATTTAGTGCCAAATTCCTCTGGTCGCTACTATTCTGATATAAATATTTCAATGTTTTCCACATTGAAAATAGTGTCTCCTTCCCATGGAGGCTCGAGACAATGTGGTCTCGAATTCCCTCTAGGAGGATTCTCCTTGCTCTAGCCACACATTTCTTCGATTCCGCCAGTCGAGTAGCATCATTCGGCTTGGGGACTTCTTGATTAATGAAGTCCTTTAGGCCATTATCCTCTAATAATGCCTCCATTTGATCCTTCCACGCTATATAATTCGAGCTGCCATTAAGAGCATACTCGAGTCTTTAACCACTGAATGCCATTGGTGAAATTGAGATGTGATAAGAACTTGATTTCTATATTCAGGAACTACAAACTTCTAACTTCTCCCTTCTTGTATATCATTCTTCTCCTTTGATCACCTTTGCTCCGATACCATGTAAAAATTCCCACTGTAGATCAATAGATTATGTAATATCCTAAAACACAATACAAGATCTACTTCTACAACACTTTGTGGAAGCTTAATTGAATTGAGCAAGATCAAGAGAACACATATAATTGGGAATGAGAAATCAATCACACATAACACAGAAGAAATATCACGGGGAAAGCCTCACCCTAAAACCCCAACTCTATATTATCATACAAGTGGAAATATGTTTATATTACAAAAAGAATCAGCTCATAAGCTATCCTTCTCTCTCTGCAATCAAAAACATACTCATAGACAGTTAAAGGCTTATGAAAAACCTTCTCCTCTATCCTCCAAGCCTCCTATTCACTTGCGCAATGTTTCTTGGGGTCCAGTGATATCACATGTGTGAATTGGCCTCATCACACTCACTGTAACCTCTGATCTAACTACACAATCCTGAAAGAGATAAATCCTTCTCCATGGATGAGTTTCCTCTATAGGAAAAATCCATCGAACTGATAGTACATTGTCCCTCCTCTGATCTCAACTGGGTATTTCTTTGAACTGACATGCATGAGTTATTTATGAAAGAATATTCACTTATCTGAAGTGCAGTAGTTACATGCATGCAAGCATTAACTAACTGAACTTACAATTAATTCAACAAACTGTTTGAATTAATCTAACTGGACTTGGCTTAGTTAACTGAGCCAACTAATTACAAATCATAATTACAAATCATCCTTATCCTTTAACTGATGGATAAATTCCTTAATTAATGGAGAAATTGTTGCATGTCCACACATAAGCTTCAAGTTTGATTTTCCTTAACTAATTAACTCAAGATGAATTAGTTAATTATTTTACAAACTGTTGCTAAGATCAAATTCGAATTTTACTTCACTATTTTAGTATAGGGACTGACTAAAATAGGAATCCATCCCGAACTGCTAACAATATCAATGTTGTTTTTAGCACTTCCATTTTTCATTCCTTGTTGCTTAGTCCAGCACTAGTAGTTGAACTGGTATTTATAGAAGTGCTATTTTATCACTTCTATTTTTAGCATTTCTTGTTGCCATTTTCAACAAAAACAATTCCAGTCATATAAAGTCAAATCCAAACACTGACATACACAAACATTGACATACACAAAAAGAATTGTTTCAAGTACAGATGATAGAAGAAGAGTATGTGAACAAAAGAACTTCGAACTATTCTTTTAAAGACACCCATATATATTCGTTTAAAAATTCCCTCAATCATGTATCTAAAAAACGTGTGATCGACCGTTAAATGAGCGGATCACAATTTACTGCAATGTCCATAAAGAAAAGCATTAGATGTGTTTCATGAAATTCTGTCCACATCACTTCAAAGTATTTTATGTAATATTCACACAGGCCCTTTTCGGTCTTATGCTTTTGGCTGTCAACGATTAATATTACAAGGTTATCAGAGAAGCAGTAATCATCATTATATTTCTCTATTTCTATCATAACGCATTCAATATAATTGAAAATCAAAAGTTTTTTACTTCGAAGTTATATTTTACCCTTTTTAAATACTAGATTAAAATTTAATGTGTTTTATAATTAATAGAGGAAAATGACTCTTTCAGGTATTGCTTCTAGTTAAGTTTAACTGAAATTTGGTAAATATTTTTAAAAGCATCATTTTAAGTTTATTAATGTATATAATTCTAATGCCCAATGGTTTTTCAGGTAACTCAATCCATGTATATATTTTAAACAAAAATATCTTACTTGATATTAAATCCCCAAATTCTAGTGAAAAATGCCATTTCAACTCTAAGTTAAACTATGCCCTAATATAATGTGATTTGCAACTCAAGGTCAAGATGACGTCAAACTTAAGTTTTAAATTTAGGTTGGAAATATATTTCTTTCAATTATTGTATTGCTAATTTATGCATTTGTAACAAGTAGAAGAAACTAATGACACTACATATATAAATTTATTGTATATATATATTTTACTCTATTTTTTATTTTTATTATTTATTATTATAAGGTTTTACCTATTTTTAAATCAAATTTTATGGAGAATTATGAGTTTGCTTCTTTAATCATATAAGGAGTGAGATAATATATGTTATTTTCTTGGTGGAATCTATTTGTTTAAAATTTATAATATAATGTTTTTTTTGTTAAAAGAGTTTCTGTGGTTTTAAAGATTTTTTTACTTCTTTCTTCTAATTTTAGATATAATTTTCCAATCTTATTTAGTTTTTTGATATAATATTAATGACTGAAACTTTATTCAAAACTTTATCCTAGAAGTTGAGAAATAAAATTCATAGTTAAAAGAATGTATTGTTTAGAGGAAACTCTAAACTTTCATCTTTGTATTTTTCAAACAACTATAATATTTTCTAGAGCATTGTGCTATTTAGAAAATATTTCCTTTTCACTTGTACCATCATGTATTTGACATATACAAACAAATATATTTTCATGCTACCCATGTCCACTATAGAGTTGATTCATTGTTATTTTGAGAACAATAATGGTCAACTAAACCGCTCAAGGGTTACATTATCTCTACCCATAGTTTTATGCATTCCACATCACATCCATATAACAAGAAATATCCCAAGAAGACTATCACACCCTATCCTTGAACTGTTACCATTTTACCAAACTCTTTTTAATAAAAAATTGGATTAAAAATACACCCATTTAGGGCATGACTTCTCTCCTTTATGACCCCACTCTAAATTTTATTCCTCAGTTTGTGGAAAATATGTAAAAAATATATACTTTTCAACTACTCTAATCTATAGGGAATCTCCACAATACTTTTGATGTAATTGACAACCCCAACTTATTGCATTTGTAATAGGGTATCCACTAATAAATTTTTACATAACATCTATAACTCATTTCATATAATGTAATAAGCAATAATGCAATTTATTTGGTTTAAGGAAGCTTAATTGGCATATATGACCATAGTCATTTATAGACATGATTTAAACAATGAGATCAAATTCTCATTTCAATTTTTTTGCATCTCTAGCTACAAAATATATAGAAATGCCTTAGATTGCAATGTTAGACGCTAGACACCAAATATAAAGGCACACAAATGATATGAATACTTTATTTTATACTAAAATACTCTTGTATATGCTTCCTTCTTAAAATTTAGCTTGAGAATAATTTTATTGTACCTTAAAACAACTTTTTATTGTTTTTCCCTTTCATGACCACAATCACTTGCATACATGATAACAATAAGAACACAAAATGTTGACATCCCAAATTTTTGAATTTCATAAATATACTTAATCAATATTAATTATTTATAATTATGTTAGGCATTTTCTATTATTTCTACCTCTCCTAATTGATTTCAGTTGTCATGTGCAATAAGGAAAACTTCATTAAGGACTTCGAATCACCTAGTTGTTGCTTATGGTGATAAAATTGAGTTTTCATGTATTTCATTAAGGACTCTAAATCATCTAGTTGTTTCTTATGATGATAAAATCACTTCATCTATGTGTGAGGCTATTACCATGAAACTTCCACCAGTTATCAAGTGTGTGTCCATTCAAAAGTCAAATTGAACAATGCTTGTTTTTAAGTAGGACAAAATGTAGTGGTAGGACTATTTTGTTGCACCCTACTTGGGTTCTGGTGCTTTGTTAATCGGGTTTATATATGTATTAACAAAGATTTATTTTAGTCCAAGATTTATTAATAAATGAGAGGGACTTAAAGAAAATAAAAACATAATTGATCAGTGTATGAAAGATCTATGTTAAAATAGATCTACATTGATTTATTCGTTTATTAGATATTTTTAATATTAGTATGGTTGGTTCTTGTTTTGATTTTATTAAAATAGATCTATATTGATTTATTATTTATTAGATATTTTTAGTATTATTATGGTGGGTTCTTGATTTAATTTTATTTTCTTATTTGTATGAATTTCATATTTTTTTTTTCAATTCAATTAATTAGATTCAAGATTGCTCCCATAGCATTCCCACATGCTTATGTCTCCACTTCGGAGGCGTATTGTAAGTTTGGTAATGTTATAACCAATGCTTGATTGGTGTTCTTTAACAATTCAAAGGCTCTTCACCAACACTTTCCCCACTGAAAAATCTTGCCACTTGAAATTATGGTGTGGATTGATGTTTCTACTTCTAAAAACAAGTGTATAAATTGCTTCAAGTACTACGCTTCCTCAACAAAAATCCTATCTTGAAAATTTTTTAGTAAACCTTACCAACCACTTCATGATGACCTCCACTTGAAAGTATCTATCTTCAAATCTCCTCCACCTATCAGATATCCCAAATGCATAAAACGTTATTGTGAAAAATCATACTTAGATGCACAACAATTAAGGCTTCTTTAAAGTCTCTATCACGTGCATCAAATGTGATAGGCGCTCCTCCTATGTCGCAATGTATACTAGTAAATCATCAAAATAAATAATAAAAAATGAACTTATAAAAGTTCACGATATATCATTCATTAACCTCATGAATGTAGTTGTTGCATCACATAGGCCAAATATCATAATTAACTTCTCATAAAAACCTATTAGCGTAATTACATTCTAGGTTAAATGACATCATTGAATATTTTTTAAAACTGATTCAGATCATTAAAATTTTATTAATTAATTTTCTTTCATTGCATTATAAGAGTAGAGTAATTGATTAGTTGGTTAACAATGAAATTAATTGTGCTAGGTCAGACCAACACAATGGACTAGAACAAATTACACGTATATATATGGGAGCCCGTTTGAGAGGAAGCATCCACAAATGGATGATGGGCATTTCTTTTTGGTAGGTTCGTAGTGAGGGTAGACTGCACATAACATGATTGGGCCAATTGTGTGAGGGAGTCAAGCGAGCTGTGTGAGAAATCGCGTAGGTGGTTTAAACAAGCAGTTGCACAATTGGGTGAGGTGAGTTGTGTGAGTTGACTAGGCAAGTTGTGTAAGTAGGCTAGGTGAGTACTCATACGCGTGGCCCAGGTGAGTCATGTGAGTAGTTAGTTGAGTTGTATAAGTGGTCTAAGTGAGTTTTGGGAATAGGATAAGAAATTTGTATGAGTAATTGGGTCAACCATATAAGCCATTGGGGTGAGTTGTGTGAGTGGGCTGGAAAATTCGTGCGAGGATTCAGGTGGGTCATGTGAGCCAAGGCATAAAATTATTATGTTGTAGGCATGTGATCAACCCTTGTAATATCTGCAATTCATGTGGAGTAAGCCAGTACGACTTGATAAGAGGACTTGAAGTTAGGGTGTACTTGGGGGTGTGTGGGCTAGAGCTTATTATGGATATTTTTGTATCTTTGTGAGATAGTGTTGGTGTGTGCAGTGATATCGTAGAGAGATAATGCATGAGACCATCGAAGAGATGGATCACGCCAAGAGACCATGTGATATCACAAGTTGGGTGACTTTGATAAAACTTTGGAGTTTGGTTAGGTGGATATAAAATTTAGTGTTTGGGCCCAATTTGGGGTTTCCACTACACCAAAACATAAGGTTTTGTAAGGAGTAGTATTTTTGTACAAAGGTGCTCATTTGGTAGAGGATTGCAGGAGAGGGACTTGAGAATTGTACTTAGAATTTTCTTGCAATGACTTGCAATCGAGACATTGCACAAATTAAGGATGTCAGGTTTTCATAATTTGCCAAGTGCCATGACTTGTAATTTGTATACTATATTGTTATTATATGAGGACATTTTGCAGGAGTTAAGCTAAGTGTTTACTACCCTATATATATTTATTGTATATGTGTTGATGATGATGTTGCATGTATATACTTGTATTGCACATTATTAAAGAAGAAAATTAGTTAAGTCAATATTGTACTAACAGTTAACTAAGGGAATAAGTAGAGGCACAACTTGTGTGAACTAACATTGTGCTACATGAGGAAGTTGTGAATCATGTCAATGTTGCACGATGTAGAGGACATGGTGTGCCAAGCACTCCTTATAACCATGCAAAGCCCCTGGGGTTTTGATAGTCCTCGCTCTTAAGAGGGAGACAAAAATGTATGGAAGGATTAAGGACTATTACTAACACTGAAAAAAATACCTTTTAAAATTATAAATCATATTGATTTTAAAGATTATTTCTTAAAATTTGTATTCATCATCTAAATAACATGGATCAATGGAATGTGTTACTCAATGTTTGCATTGTGTGAGTTAATGGTTTTCCCTTGTGAAGGAGGTACAATGGCTAGTGAAACTCTCATTATTACATTCAACCTTTGACTAATGAGAACCCACAATACTTCATTTCTCATGTCAATGCATCAATTACTACGTTTTGTCATCTTAAAATCACAAAGCACTACATTTTTATTAAAAAGTATAAAAATTTTAAAGTCAATGTGATGGAAAGAATGTTGAACAGAAATAATAAGACAAGAGAAACATAAGGACCTCCAATTTATATAAGAGTGACTCCTTCATAATTCACAATACTTTTTTTTTTCTTATTTCAACACATCAATTCCTAATTTTTATTATCTTAAGATAATACATTCTTTCATTTTAATTAAAAGTTATATTTTTTTTTGAGTCAATATGATGAAAGAAATTTTAGAGAAAGGGAGAAAGAGATAAAAACCTTCAATCTATACAAGAGAAAAATAAGTGGTTTGCTCTTCACCAACTTAAAGTTGGTACTAGAGCAGGCGATAGCCAGGCAACAATAGTATAGCTCTTCACAAATAGAGTTAGTTTCAAAGAAAAAGTAGAAGAAATGGTGTTCCCTTTAACAACTTGAAGTTTTTATTAGAGCAGGAGATCACCAGGAAATAGTAGTAGAGCTCTTAACCAAAGGAGTTGGTATTAACACAAAGATCTAAGCAACTAACTAATCAGACG
>APFE030302881.1:0-10654 GCA_000404065.3 Pinus taeda
TTTCATCCAATTTTCATACTAGACCCATCAATATCATTGAAGCACACAATCAATCAACACTAGCATCATCAATCTCTAAATCACCCAATACTGAATCACTGAAACCCTGTCAACAAACTGTAGTCACCATAACATGGAGCAGAACACAGAACTCTGCAACAACGTTCAAATCTAACTGTATCATCAAAAATCATGCATCAGAGTGCATACGCTAGCTACTTGGAAGAGCCAAACCTGCGTGTATATGCAACTTCACCAAAGTAAACCAACGTATATGTCATCAATTACTTACTTATAACTTCGTTGAATTCATACATACCCATATCATTACATGTACAAGGATAATGCATATGTTAGCAACCAGATCTAGTCCATCAAATCACATAAAGATAAGTCATTATGATCCTGATCCATTATAGATCACATCCATCAATACTGAAGCAAAACATAA
This sequence comes from Pinus taeda, assembly GCA_000404065.3. Classification (NCBI taxonomy): domain Eukaryota; kingdom Viridiplantae; phylum Streptophyta; class Pinopsida; order Pinales; family Pinaceae; genus Pinus; species Pinus taeda. Next base: position 452 of record APFE030302881.1, read on the forward strand.
TCAACCAATCTGAATATGTAGAATACTGACACCAGTAAACAGTCATCAGAGCTCATCAACAACCAGAAACACCTGTAACTTCAAACATCATAGCTCATATGGTATACGCTACTTAGATGTTTATAACCTGCGTATGTACGTGCTTTTCTCATAGTTAACAAGCGTATATGTTTGTAAATATTCATTCATGATTTGCAACTATTTCAAACTTGAGTTATACCTAGATCATAACATTTACAGAACATTACATGCGTCAGTATACAGATCTAGAATAAGCATGATCAAACCGTATAGAGATTATTCATTCCAAGCCATTAGATCCCGATCTATCCTTAGATCTCCATCAACCGCTTAGATTCCTCCTTAGCTTAGATCAAGCAAAGCATCATGAACCCATAACCTGCATACAAGATCTCATACTTCATCAGATATTCAAGACTTTCTCAATTGTCTTTGCCTAATGATCTTCTTCTCATTTTATAGTCTTAGGCCTTACTCAATACCATGGTCCAAAACCATTGAGAACCAATACTAGGGACCCAATACCTGGGTTCAACACTTCAGACGCAATACCAAGGACCAAAACCATAGGTCTAAATACCACGGACCCAAAAATAAGTTTTCCCACATGTATGCACTTTTTCGTGCATGAAAGTGCATGCATACGCATACGTGACTTTTGATTAGCAATCCCGCGTGTATACGTGCCTTTGTATATAGTGAACCTGCGTGTATAACCTGCGTGTATATCCTACCTGGTATATAGCGAACCTGCATATATACGCGACTTGGTACATAGTGAACCTACGTATAACCTGCGTATGTACGCAACTTGGTATATAGTGAACCTGCGTATATATTCTTCTTTCTTCATTCTTTGTAGTTTGATCATCAACTCTTTGCTACTAAACTGTTGCACTATGATCTTTAATCTGTGTGAGTTTCCATCAAGGACATTACTTGTATCATAATACCAACAATCTCCCCCTTTGGACTTGATGGCAACAACACCAAATCACTCTCCCCCTTTGACATCAAGGGCAAAGGGCAGACCAAGATATCCTCTTTCCTTGATAAACATTTCTCTGTCCATACTCCCCCTGACTACCTGCTAAAATCTTTGAATGAGCTCCCCCTTTGTATATGCCAAGTTGTACCAATCTATCCATGCTCCCTCTGAGTACATGCTGAAGACTTTGCTCTGTTGAAGTGTGTTGTTCATGCTCCCCCTGACTGTAAGTAAGGTCTACAAAAAGATGTTCTACAAGAAGAATATGACTCTATCATAAATGACCTTCCTATCACCAAGGACTCATACATACGTCCATCTCCCAACCCAGTGGTGATATACCAATATTGACGCATCCACCCAACCAAGTGGGGATATGCCAGATACCAGATGTTTATACATGACTGAACTATTACATCATCCTTCCCATGCATAGTGGAGTTACAAATTACATCATATGATCAAAAGGGATTCGTCAAATGACTACAATAGATAGAGACAAACTATTACATCATGAGTCTTCATATGACCTTTACACGACATTTATAATAGAGACCAAACATCTAAATAGGATCATGATAGTCATCAGCAACTATCATACACAATGTATGATCTGCTCCATAATCATCTGACAACATCATCTAGACCAGCAACAAGGTATGTCTGCATCAACAAGGTATGTATGTAAACATAATTCTATCATCATATAGGTAATAAATTAGCATCATCATGTCTCCAATAATGCAACTTTGAGTAAACATTCATGTATCTAGCACTATGTATCTTGAGCTCAAGATCTTTTGTCAAGACTTCTTGATATCATCAACAGCAACAATCCTCATCCACATGAGCATAAAGAACTATAGGAATCCTGCATCATAATTGTATTATATGATCTTTATGCATATGACGACAGCAGCATATCAGTGACTCGTCATCAAGTAGTGTATTCAAGCTTTGTACTTCTCCTTATCCTTATAAATATCACCATGTAAGCACCATATATGCATCATCATAGAATCAACCACAATTCTGATCTGAACACCAACTATGTAACCCCAAGAATCATATGAGTTTTTTTCATGGACAACTCATAACCATATCATAGCAAGATGTATCATTTAGCCATATAAGCATCATCACTAAGGACTACTAACCATAATGCCAATAATGCATTATTAAAAGCATAGGCTCCCCCTGAACCTGTGCCATCTTGCTTACTGTCAGATTTGATCATGCATATATCATCATCCACAAGTTAAGATCAAATAATATCTTATAAGTATCAAGACATTTCCACACAACGTCAATAGATTGTAACCATTATGAAATAGAGAAAATAATGGACTGAATCATATCAGACCCCTTTTCCTAAGCCTGTCCCACTGCTTTTCCTCAAACTAACATATATGCGACTGTGCAGTAACTAACTCGCGTATATACACGACTTCCCTTTATGAAACTTGTGTATGAGATTTAGGACACTGAAGTTTTACACTTTCAGCTCCCTCTGAGTCTGTTATGTCTGTATATTGTGTTGTGCCACATCTTTTTGACTGTACTTCCTTCTTCTTCCATATCTTCAAGTGTGATGATGTTTTCTCCTTTTGGTATGGTGCTCGTACTTTGTTTCTGCATTCCTTTGTTGTATGTCCAAGCTTGTTACATGCATAACATGTTACATTTTTCATATTCCTTCTATAGCAATCAATAGCTTTGTGGCCAAACATATTGCAAGTAAAGCAATATCCCTTAAAGTACGTGGAGCGTGATGATCTTTCTGAGTGACAGTCTTGAACCATTCTTCTTTTGCATCTGGCTGTAACATGTCCAAGATTATGACATACATAACATTCAACATTATTCATTTGAGGAATTGACTGACTATTATTTCCATAGTTAGGAATAAAAGATTTTCTTTGAAGAATTTCTTTCCTTGGTTGTTGATGAGATTGACCTCTCATCTCCTTGTTGAGATTTCATATTTTACATTAGAGTCCCTTGTCTTACTTTGCGAACTAGATTCTCCTTCAACATATTCATGAAAACCAAGACCCATTTTGATAGCAGGAGACCATTGACTACTAAGAATATCATCCAAGATCTTAGTACTATCTTGAAATCATAAGAGCTTATCCTTTTCTTCTAAGTTATCTTTAAGAATATTTACCTCAACCTGATGTTGCTCCTCCTTTTCATGATACTGCTTCTTCATGTTTTCTTCAGCTTTTCTTCCTTCTTCCAATTGATTTCTTAGTTCAAGAACTTCGTTTTCTTGTTTTTCAAGTGCTTGGAGTAGTTCTTTATTCTGCCTTTTTGATTCTTCAAGATCTTCTTTTAGCGAGAGGATCGTAGCTTCAAGACTTTCATAGTAACTGGATCTATCTCTTAGTTTCTTGATTATTGTGCTCCTTTCATTGACTTCATTTCTTAATGATGTCACTTCACCCTATAGCTTTTGACATTGATCTTCCTTGTCCTTGAATAACTTCCTTACCTTGTTTCCTTCCTCTAGTTGAGCTTTTAGTTTGGTAGCTTCTTCTATGAAGGCAAATTCCCTTTTGTTCAATAGATCTTGTTGATCTCTAATTTTGTCTGTAAGCCTTTTAAATTCTGCCTCTATTTGATATCTTTCTTTCTCACCCATAAGACCAAATTCAGTTGTTTCGCTATCACTTTCATCATCTTCAAATGGATGGATAAATGTATCACTAGAGTATAACAAATTCATACCTGCTACTTCTTTTGCTTGTTCATCTTAATTCTGAAGTGCTTCTTCCACACATTCCCCAATTGATTCTCCCACTGTCATAGATCTTCTCAGATGTTTTCTTCTTCTTAGGCGCTTTCTTCTTAAGCTTCTTTCCCATTGATCTACAAATCGCCTTCAAGCGATCAAGCTTATACCAAAGGCCCTACTCTGATACCAATTGTTGGAAATAATACTGAGAGGGGGGGGTGAATCAGTATTACCAAATCAATATAACTTTTTCATTTCCATATTAAGATTCATATACGCTACTTCAGTTAAGGAAAACCGCGTGTATATGCAACTGTGTGTAATGCAACAACCGTATATCTAGTAAACTTATGATTCAGTTAGTTGATCCTTAATGAGTGCATCGGAACATTATTAACCATATGAAAAGTAAATAAGAGCAGTAAAATAGAACATATCATCACACACAAGAAGCACATATGAACACCATGATGTAAGGTGGAAACCCAATGTGGGTGAAAACCACCTTCTACAAGTCGTCTCAATCTTCTTTTTAATAAGAAACTTCTTTTTACAATATTTTTGTATTGGTGCAGTCTTATACCAGTACACACGCTTCTACCTGCAGAAGGCTACAGCCTTCTCTCTTTCTTCAGCTTCTCCTGGAAGGGAGCTACAACCCCCTTAGCTCTTGTACTAGCCGATCCTTTTACTAGTACATAGGTGCCAGCCTACTGAATGCTCCAACCTTTACTTATTTTCCAGCTGCTGCTAGAAGGGAGCTACCATCCCCTTAGCTCTTGTACTAGCTGATGTACTAGTATGTAGGTGCCGACCTACAGAAGGCTACAACCTTCTCTCTCTTCCTCCAGGTACCACATTTCATAAATTTTCAAACTGGATACTCCTGAAGCACAATACCATAAACTGAAGACCACGTTTCATCCAATTTTCATACTAGACCCATCAATATCATTGAAGCACATAATCAATCAACGCTAGCATAATTAATCTCTGAATCACCCAATACTGAATCACTGAAACCCTGTCAACAAACTACAGTCACCATAACACAAAGCATAACACAGAACTCTTCCACAACATTCAGATCTAACTGTATCATCAAAAATCATGCATCAGAGTGCATACGCTACTTGGAAGAGCTAAACCAGCGTGTATACGCAACTTCACCAAAGTGAACCAGCGTATATGTCATCAATTACTTACTTATAACTTCGTTGAATTCAGACGTACCCAAATCATTACATGTACAAGGATAATACATATGTTAGCAACCAGATCTAGTCCATCATATCACATAAAGATAAGTCATTCTGATCCTAATCGATTATAGATCACATCCATCAATACTGAAGCAAAACATAACCAACCAATCTGAATATGCAAAATACTGACACCAGTAAACAGTCATCAAAGCTCATCAACAACCAAAAACACCTGTAACTTCAAACATCATAGCTCATATGGTATACGCTACTTAGATGTTTCTAACCTGCGTATGTACACGCTTTTATCATATTCAACCAATGTATATGTTTGTAAATATTCATTCATGATTTGCAACTATTCCAAACTTGAGTTATGCCCAGATCATAACATTTACAGAACATTACATGTGTCAGTATACAGATCTAGAATAAGCATGATCAAATCGTATAGAGATGATTTGTTCCAAGCCATTAGATCCCGATCTATCCTTAGATCTCCATCAACCGCTTAAATTCCTCCTTAGCTTAGATCAAGCAAAGCATCATGAACCCATAACCTGCATACAGGATCTCATACCTCATCAGATATTCAAGACTTTCTCAATTGTCTTTGCCTAATGATCTTCTTCTCCTTTTATAGTCTTAGGCCTTACTCAATACCATGGTCCAAAACCATAGGTCTAAATACCCCGAACCCAAAAATAAGCTTTCCCACATGTACGCACTTTTTCGTGCATGAAAGTGCGTGCATATGCATACACGACTTTTTATTAGCAATCCCGTGTGTATACGCGCCTTTATATACAGTGAACCTGCATGTATAACCTGCATGTATATCCTACTTGCTATATAACAAACCACCGTATATACATGACTTGGTTAGTGAACCTGCGTATAACCTGCGTATGTACACGACTTGGTATATAGTGAACCTGCGTATATACTCTTCTTTCTTCATTCTTTGTAGTCTGATCATCAACTCTTTGCTACTGAACTGCTACACTATGATCTGTCATCTATGTGAGTTGCCATCAAGGACAACACTTGTATCATAATGCCAACAGAAACCATTGTTACACATGAACAAAACACATGTCAATGATAACAAGAGTACCAAATACATAAATGCATGTATCATGCATTCACAAACCAGCTAGGAAAACACACATGCAACATGTTATCTTCAAATCCTCCTATTGGAGCTACTTAATCAAACCTTCCTTGTTTTTCCTTTGTTTTCCTTATCCTCCTTTTCCTTCCTTGCTCCAATGTTAAAGTGCTCCAAGAATGTTCTATGTGTGCAAGAGTTTGAGACAATTGAGAGGGCTTAAAAACTAAAATGACAAATGTTAAACCAATAAAAGTTGTGAACTAATCCTCATAAGTCTTTTTATCATTGAGGCCTATATTTTCTTTATTTTCCTCTATTTTTGCTTCAATTTTCCTCTAATGTAAACATGTGACCTTTCATCTCCTTGTTCTCATATTTTCCCTTATTTCATAAATAAAATGCCAATTAATGCCTCCTTTCCTTTTCCAATGCCTTTGTCAATTTCCTTGGCCATAATAAATTGAAACTGGAACCCACTAGGATGTTTATGCCAACATTCGGCTTGGAATATGTGTCCCATGACCTTGGTCTTATTTTTCCTTTATTGACTTTATTACATAAAAATTTATCACGAGGTTGTTACAAAACCCTCCCCCTTAGGGGAACACCATCCTTGGTGTTCTATGACACCTATCACTAACAAAAGCACTAAAAATAAAACATACTTCCCATGGAGCTTTATCACTTATCTCGATTTAGTATTTACAATGAACAACCTATCAAAAATAAAAACCAACATGACAATCATACTACTTATTGGATCTTTATAGCACGATTGATTGTGATATTTATAATAAAAATCATTCAGAACTATGTACATATACCAAAAATCCTTTTCCTCAACTAGAAAACAATGATTCTTCATTAATCAACAATTGTATCAAGAATTTGATCATCCATTTCTCGTGTAGCTGCATTGAGCCCAAAGTGCTTCCACTGCACTTTAACTTGCTTGGGTGCTCAGTTTTGGAGCATGAGTTGTTTCCATTGTAATATGCACTCAAGTTCCAGCTGGAAAACTCCTTCTACATCCACCTACAATATAGATTAGTCAATAACATGATCAACATCCTTCACATATCTTGAAGTGAGATAATAAAGCAAAATATCAAAAAATTGAGACAGAAAATTGGGAGAAAAGGCTTTTAAGCCTTAATTCATTGATTTACTCACAAGATGATGTTGCATATTATAGAGTTAAGGTTCTCATAACAAACAACCAATTTGGCTAATTGGTTGAACCTCCTCCACAAGTTTCTCCATAATATCTCCATAAATGTTTCCACAAATATCTAAGTTGAGTTTGTGTGATTTCATCCCTAACTCCTCTCATTATCCTCATCTTTGGTCATACGTAGACTTCTGGAGTAGGTCTACTTTGATTATGAATAATTTCATATTTTCTTATTAATTATTCCTTCACACTCCTTTTAATAAATACTTAGTAAATATTTAATTTGGACTTAATGATTGCTAATATATGTATGAGGCTAACATTTCCCTCCTCAATCATAAGTCCATAGTAATATCTTGGTACCATATCCAAGTCTTCATGATGATTCTTCTATGCTAAGTTGTTGAAGAATTACTATGTTGAGCTGTTGAAAAAACTCTTTTGTTGAGCTACTGAATAACTACTATGTTGAGTTTTTGAAGAATTACTATTTTGAGCCATCTAGAAAATTTGATGATGCCCAATGGCATATTGATGATGTTCATTAGAAAATTTGTTTAGTTTGTTGAAACATTTAGTCTGATGACCATCTTCAATTCTATCATCTCCTCCCCCCCCCCCCTTTGTCAATTGAAAGGAGAGACAATCATATGCATTTGACTTTTGAACTCCCCCCCTTAAGGTGTAGGAGAGTTTATCTTTCTAATTTTGTTCAATTCTTCAGGAAACTTTATCTTTACCTCTGTCTTAAGTACATTTTAGGACTTATGCAGCTTCTTTACTTCTTGATTCCATCTCCAAGGTTTTAGCCATCCATAATTTACTGTCATTTTAGTCTGCTTCTGCATTTGACACTTATTTGATAGATGATTTGTCTTCCCATAATCAAGGCAAGGATGGAGGTCAAAAATATTTACTCTTCATATGACCATTTATTTTACAATGGTTACACTTAACAAGATTATGGGTATTTTCTAGAAAACCTGCACTTATAAATTGAACTGGTTTTGAGAAATATCGAACATAAAAATTATTTTCTTTGTTGTACCCCAAACTGTGTAGATTTTTGTTGAAAGAAATTTCTTCCCAAGGTCTGATCACCTTCTTGGAAATACCATTTTCTTGTTATTCTTCACACCTGCTACTATGTCTGATATTACATTCTTGATTCATTAAGTTATTTGTATCACACTAAGTATCAATCATCTCTATTAACAATTCATTTGTATCACATGCTGCATCAAACTTTTCAATTAGATATTCAGTACAACTACTTGCATCATTTTCATTTAGTAGCACAACTTGCTAGATGAGATCATCTGTGTCACAACTTTCATCAACCTGGTGGATTAGATCATTTGTGTCGCAACTTTCATCAACATGCTAAATGAGGTCATATGTTTCTCAAATTTCATTTTTTGTTTGGATGAGGTATTCTATGTCACAGACTACATCTATCTTTTTTGTACATCTTGCATCAAGTAGATCTTGTTTTTGCCTCAATTTTATCTAGAGTGCATTAATGAGTTATTCTTTCATATCTAGTACATTTTGAAGATCTTGTGTTGCTTCTAATGTGCTAGTCATTTTATTAAATATGTTTGGATTTTTATTTAACTTCCACTCAATTATTCCAATTTTGTTATGCAATTCATGATTTCACTCTTGCAATTCTTTAATTTCTAGCTCTGCACTTTGAAGACATTTTCCTTCTTTACCTATTTTTCTCTTTAACACGCTCTCTTACTCACTCACTTGATTATCATGCTCACTTGATTTTAACACTTTCTTAATTTTCATGCTCGCTTGATATTAGATTTGCACTTTGATTCTTTCAATTTGATGCTTACTTGACAAGTTTAGGTTGTCGTATACTATCGAAAACACGCCCAAGTTAATGAATTTTACAATGTAATGATGACAAGTTCAAATGACTTCTCTTTAAAGAACTCAACCTCCTACTAATTCTAACTTAATGATTCAAGTTTTGGGTGTCATGTTCAACTGAGAATGCACCCGATACAACTCAAATTAACTTACAAAAGATGATGATTTGCAATTTACAATAGAATTCAATTTTGATTTGATTTGATTCTTATGAAAAATGGGTGCAAGTGCATTCTTCAAAAATTGATGCAAATGTTGTTGATGTAGTTGATTGTTGATGTAGACTTGTCTTGGATGTTGATGATTACTTGAGTTTGTTCTTTGAAACTTCTGAATTTTGGGTGCTTGAACATATGTTCTTTGCTTGTTTGTCCTTACTTGTTGCTACTTGATTACAGATGCTTAAACTCCTTGAGTATATTGTTGTGTGATGAAAAAATGCAACTATAGCGTCAAAATTAGACATAAGCCTCCAAGAATAATATCACCATCACATGCTCGCAAAGTTTACCTAAGATCCCCTTATTTATATTTTGGGTGGATCTAGGACATTTCAACACCACCAAAAATAAAGTTGTTTATTATGATTCTTTATGCAACTAACTCTCACACTTGAGAGAAATTATTCATGGGAAATGCTCAACCTTCTATCCTATAATGACTAGATGTTTTTCATCCTTAGTTAAAGGCATAATATCCCTTCCATGAAAACGCTTTGTTCCAAAACCAAAGGCTAACTGAAATTTGTAATCACCTCTTCTTAGCATCACTCAATTTCCTCAACAAATTAATGCTTTCAAAAAATATGGTTTTAAAAATATCTGTCGAAAAAATACACTATGTTTCCAAATCGTACTGTGGGTTCAATCAATGTTTCCAAGTTTCCTTTTGGTGTTATAATAATTTAAAATCTAAATCCAACACTAGCTCAAAATCATACCCTGCAAGGAACCATGAAATCTAGTTGTGAATAAGCTGACTGGTTCTGTTGTGTGTGGAGCATGATTGTTCAGAGGTCTTTGTTTCAGCGGGATGTATACCCCAGGAAGTTTGTACACCCCTCCACGCGGGGGG
>APFE030302881.1:15506-36363 GCA_000404065.3 Pinus taeda
CCCCCCCGTGGGGGTCGAGGGGGGGCCGATCCCCCCCGGCTGGAGGGTCTGGGGGCCAGCACCCCTGAAGCTAAAAACAGATGTAAATTTTCCTTGTAAAAGCATAGTAATTTCTAGTCAATCTCGGCCGTTCATTAGGCAGATGATCTAACGGTAGAACTTATGTTTAGTTTAGGGTTTTTTGCCCTAGAAGCCAACCCCTCTCTTTGTATGAGGGCATTGTATTTGAGGTTGTGATAGATGTGTATTCTGTATGTATGAGCGAGAAACAGAGAGGTGAGACAGTGAGAGAAAACAGAGGATATTATAGCGGATTTGCTGTAAGTTGTGTCTCTTCATTTTGCTGGATAATAGAAAGGAAGGACTGGATGTTCGGGGTGGACGTAGCCCAAACTGGGTGAACCACATATATCTGTGTCTCTCTTGTTTTATGCGTTTTCTGTGTTTATATTTCTACAATATTTTATGTGTTCCATTGCTCCGTAATATATAATTTTCTAACGGGTTCTAATTTGGCATTGGCAAGCTCCAAGGAAATAGGGGAAACACTTATTGTAGTGTATTGTTGGTTTGAATGGAGATACAATCTCTCTCTTTCATAAATTCAACACCTCAATTACAAAACCATAATCTTAAATCGCTTTGGAAGCCATCTTAATGTATTTCTACAACCACGCACTCTCGAACTTGGAGAGGAACCCTTGTTGTGATATTATAATTCTTTCGTGGTGATATATACATTTAAACATTAACATGAATCCATAACCAAGCATATAATAGTTTGATCCTCATCAACGAGCTAATCGCAAACAAATCATATTAATTTGAAAACTTATTACTAAGAACATTATTCTTTGTGACACATTTGAGCCCAAATTCAATATTTTGTGTGATATAGTCTTCCAGCAATGACAACTCTACAAAATTTCAAAAAAACAAAGGTGTTACCTCATTTCTACAAGTAAATCTGCTCAAATATTTCAGATTTGTATTTCACACTTTCTCAGAGCATCGTCCACACTATTGGTCGCTTCTTGGTAGTGCAAAAAAGACTTTAATAAAAGTATTTATGGTCACCTTGTTTGTGCACCATTGTTTTCATGAGGAGATTGATGTATCTCTACCTAGAGCTAACAATCCAATTTAGAATCCTCGATCTATAGTTAAATTTTGTCCTAGGACATAAAGCAAACACCAACAAGCTCAGCAGCTTCAACTATCTATCATGGTTCCAAAAGAATCACGTTATGCTCTTGCTTTCCAATAATCGAAAGTATGTGTCTCCTATAACGTAGGTTCTAAACTCCTCAGCTAGTGTAAAGATCCATAGGCAGTCTTCAGTGACTACTCAATATGCAATTACACAATTTCACACAAACACACGGCTTTAATGATAGCCATAATGTTGAGCTCCTTATGTGCATTACTCCATCCCTCTTGCACCAAACACTCTACTCTACTCAGCTCAAATTTAGCTCCACAGTTGGCAGCGTTCATGTAGATCGCAATCTACAACCACACATTATCTTCAATGGGAGAGTTTGTTATTCGTTTCAGTGTTCGCATAAATTCACCAACCCAGAAAGGTCATTTTCCACTAGTCATTGAGTTATCTTCAAAAATAGAATAAAAAAATTGGCATTCTCATTAAAAAAAAAAGTTAGACACATCGGATAATGTGCATCAAAAATAGAGATGAGAGAGCATCCTTAAATATTTTTGGCAAAGACATTGGATCTATGATCTTCATCCACTCATCTTGTGTAGAAATATCTCCACAATAGTCTCCTTTAGGTGTTTTCAATGAGTTCCAGTCTTGATCGACGGTTCTCCTCGGGTCATAGTGATCATCGTCCTCTAACTTTATCATGGTAACATCGCTACAAGTGTGTGCTTGTGCCATCGAAGTTCACCGAGGAAAGTATGTGACTGCTCTGCAACCCCGAAATCACATACACTTCTCAATTCCTCGACACTACGACTATTGGAGAAGCTCCGCTTGATATGGAAAATGATAAGACCACTGCAGTGTTCCTCTCTTCCGTCACTTAATTTGACCCCTTCTCGGAGATAATTGATTAAGAAATGGAGCATGTTGCTATCCATAGAATTAGCATATTGAAAATATGGGGCTCTCCAATGCATAGATCCATTGGAACTATCAAACTTCTTAAGCATCAACTACAAATTTCAAATCCTCCACGAAAATCCATCATGAAATTATTAGGCCCTTAACACTAAAGAAGCTCTGATGAAATTCTAGCTCTTATACCAATTGAAGGGAGATAATAAATTAAATATCATAAATTTGAGACAGAATATTGGGAGAAAAGGCTTTCAAGCCTTGATTCATTGATTTACAAAATAATGATACATAATTCACAAGAGAGGCCTCGTATTATAAAATTGAGGTTCTCATAACAAACAACCAATTTGGCTAATTCGTTGAACCTCCTCCACAAGTTTCTCCACAATATCTCCATAAATGTTTCCACAAATATCTAAGCTGATTTTGTGTGATTTCATCCCTAACTTCTCTCATTATCCTCATATTTGGTTATACATAGACTTCTATAGTAAGTCTACTTTTATTATGAATAATTTCATATTTTCTTATGAATTATACCTTCACATTCCCTTTAATAAGTACTTAATTAATATTTAATTTGGACTTAATGATTGCTAATATATGTATGAGGCTAACATATCTATTAAGCAATGAAATAAGGAAAACGTCATGGACTTTCACTACCGGCAACAGTGCAAGTCTGTAGACCACTAGTCCAACCCTTTCAAGGATTTCGAAAGGTGCACAATACCAAGGTGCCAACTAAGCGCATGATCAAATCCTCAAAGATCTCTTCTTGGGCTTGATGTACAAGTACACATGCTCCCCAATATAAAACTCCTTAAACACAATGTGTTGATCTACATAACTCTTCTTCCTATCTTGTTTTTCCCTTAAATTCTTCATGATAACTTGCATTTCTTGTTCCATCTATAACAACATTTTTGATCCATTCAGTACCCTTTTCAATGGATCACTCCAACTGATGGGAGTATTACAACTTTTCCCATAAAATGCCTCAAATAGACTCACCTACAATGACTCCTGATACCCATTATTGTAGGAAAAGTACCAATGGAAGATACTCCTCCCACCTCCTTTGTTGGTACATAACATACATCTTCAGCATGTCCTCTAGAATCTTGTTAACCCTCTTTGTCTATCCATCTATCTGCGGATGATAAGTTGTATTGAAGGCAAACTTTGTACCCAAACCTGCAAATAACTCCTTCCAAAACTTGGAAGTGGACTTGACATCTCTATCTGACGCAATATTCTTATGAATACCATGCAATCTCACTATCTCTCTAATGAAGACTTGAGAAACTTCACTAGCTAAATTAGTAGAATTCACTGGAATGAAGTGATCTACCATGGTCAACTTGTCAACCACAAACATGATGGAATCATGCTATCCAAATGTCCTCAAAAAACTTGTAATGAAATCCATAGAAATGACCTCCCATTTCCATTTTGGAATCAAAATCGACTGCAATAAACCACCTAGATGAGTACACTATACTTTTACCTATTGACAATCTAAACACCATGCGATGAACTACGCTACCTTTTTCTTCAGACTCAGCCAATAGTAGAACTTCTCCACAACTGTCAAAGTATTTTGATATCCCAGATGACCTGAATATGGATTAACATGAAATTCCCTCAAGATAACCTTATGGAGTTCAATGTTGTTTGACACATAGATCATGTCCCTAAATCTCACCAAACCATCTGTTATGAGATGACAATCCCCATTCTAATCACTTGTACCTTGTTGTTGTAACCTGTGCTTAAGTTGTTGGTACCTATCATCTTGCTATCCTGCCTATAATATATAATCCTATAAATATGTCCCATATGAACTCATAGTTGCTATGTGATTCACCTGCACTTTTCTACTAAGAGCATTTGCAACCTTGTTCTACTTTCCATTATTGTACCTAATCTTGAAGTCAAACTCACTAAGCGTAGCTAACCACCTAGCTTTCGTGGAATTCAGATTAGGTTGTTTAAACAAGTATCTCAGCCCACTGCGATCACTCATCATCAAAAACCTCCATCTAAACCGTGAGGAACTCCTTTGTCCTAATGTCTCTGAGAAAATTCACATCTGTAACACCCTCCTCCCACACTTACCCAAGCTTACCAGTCCACCAAGGTAAATATGTGATGAAGGGTTACTATGATATGGTTTAACTTCCTATATCACCTTAAGGAAGTGGAACCGATGAACCAACACTTTACAGACATCCCCCATGTGTTACAGGACCCCCAAGAGCTAACCAACCACCCCAGGTGCCCAATCCTTGAGTTAACCTAGCTTTTCGCTGAAGTAAACCTCCAGGTGCTTGCATGACAAGGCCTCCATATGATTGAAACCCTCCAATCACTCCCATAGGCCTGCTTCCTAGCGACTACAGTCTTTTCCAACCAGTTTTGTGCCAGCGACCATGGGATTTAAGGCACTTTTTTAGGGATAGGACACATGACTCTTCCTAGAACTTAATGAAACACTCATAAGTGATAAATAACAAGAATACAAGGCCTCTAATTCAAAACTTGAATAATGACCTAGCCTCACCTATCCTAACCATGATAGGCATTTCATCAAACACATCATGAACATGTAATGTACAAGTCATAAATACATATATGAACATAGGGGCCTCATATTTATCTGAGATTATTCAAGAAGGTTTGATGCCCTCTCACAATATTTGCAGTATCATCTATTAGGTTATTCATTCATTAAAATTTCATCTACTAACCAAAAAAATGATGAGAGCCATAACTCAAGACTGTCATAAAACCATGCTTGTAACCAACATATAACCAGATAAACAACAATAATAGAACAACCATCATAGCCACATGATAACATGTACATTTACCCATAGAACACAAGAGGAAAATATCTCTTATTAACATATCCAAATCCAACTAAGTTAGGGACTTCCACGTACCACCCGACCATAGATTAGGTTGAACCAAATATTTCTTTCAACCAATCACCCTCATGCCATATTCTAAGCATGAATTTCAGACTCACAACAAAACCATCCATGCTTCTCAGGCTTTACCGCATATCCCACCTAAATCGGTCAAGGATTTATAGGCCTGAAGCAAGCACCTATTAAACTAGGCTTTACTGTATATCCCGCCAAAGGATTCCTAGGCCAAAACAAGAAACATACACTACCAAGATTTACCACAATGCCACCATATAATGTTCCAGGGATCACTAGGCCTATACAAGCATGGATGCCTCCATATCTCTCCACCTAAACCGTGAGGAAATTTCTCGTCTCCACCCTCAATCTTACCACATATCCCACCACATACCGGTTCAGGGATTACGAGGCCATTGGGAATCTTCCTAAAACCACCTCACTTAGTTTAAAAACCATCTAACAATCTAGCTCAACCAAGTAAGAGAAACCCCATCACACCATGGCTATCCATAAATGGAAAGGTAAAGTTGAAACCACTGTCACACCTAGCAAAACCCATGCCAATGATAGCAAGAGAACCAAATACACAAATGCATGAAACGTGCACGCCAAAACTAGAAAGGAAATCATATATGAAACTTGATACCTACAAGTAATCCCATTGTATATGTTTGATCCAACTCTTCCTTACTTGATCTTTGCTTCCCTTTATTTTCTTTTCATTCCTTTTCCTTCCTTTCTACAATGTTAGAGTGTTCCAAGAATGCTCTAAGTGCATGAGTGAGAGAATAGAGTGAGAGCTCCAAGATAAAACTGACAAAAGGTCATGAACTGATCCTCGGAATCCTTTTTTATTATTAATTCCTCTATTTTCTTCAATTTCCAATATTTTCCTTCATTTTCCTCCTCACTTGCAACCTCTAACCTTTCACCTTCTTTTTCTCCTAATTTCCTTTATTTTCATAAATAAAATGCCAAGTAATTCCTCTTGTCTTTCTAAATCCTTTTCCATTTCCTTTTCCTTTCCCCTTAGCCATAATAAACTAAATGAACACCCAATTGGATGTTTTGCCCAAAGTTCATCTTGGAATACATTTCCCATGACCTTGGTCTTATTTTGCCTTTATTAACTTTATTACATGGATTTTTAAGTCGTGGCTATTACAAACCCATCCCCCTTAGGGAAACATCGTCCTCGATGATCTATGACACCTATGACCAGCAAATGGCTTGAAACAAAAAATATTGCCTATGGAGCTTTAACCCGGCACATTGCAGTGTTTATAATGAAATCCTGCTGAAAACATGAAAAGCATAAATACATGACAACCATACCTCTTATTGGAGATTTGTAACACAAATCATGGTGGTATTTACATCCATATACATATATAAAAATACCAAAACTGCATTTCCTCAACCGGAAAACAATGAAGGATACATATCCCACATCTAATCATCCATCTCCCATGTAGCTTCATCAATCCCAAAGTGCTCCCACTGCACTTTAGCGTGCTCGATTGCTCGGTTTCAGAGCATGATCATCTTTATCTACAAATTGTTCTAAGGTTCTGGCTATAATTCTCCTTCTCGCTCCACCTGCAATACAGACCAATCAATAACATCATCAACATCTTTACACATCTTTTAAGCAATGAAACATGGAAAACATCATGGATTTTCATTGTCAGAGGTCATCCAAGTTAGTAGGGCAATGGTCCAATCCTCTTAAGGATCTCGAAAGGTCCGCAATAGCTAGGTGCCAGCTTCGCACATGACCTAATCCTCAAGGAGCTCTTCTTAGGCTTGTTGTGAAAGTACACATGTTCCCCAACCTGAAACTCCTTAAATGCCCTGTGCTGATCTGCATAGATTTTCTATGTGTCCTATGTTGCCTTCAGATTCTTCTTGATAACATGCATTTCCTATTCCATTTTTTCCAACATGTCTGATCCAATCAACACCTTGTTAACTGGGTCACTCCAACCAATGGGAGTATTCAAACTTCACCCATAGGATGCCTCAAATGAACTCATCCTCAGTGACCCCTAATAACCATTGTTGTACGCAAACTCAACCAGTGGAAGATACTCTTTCCACTTTCACTGTTGATGCATAACATACATACTCAATATATCCTCCAATATCTTGTTGACTCTCTCTGTCTTTGCATCTATCTATGAATGATAATTTGTGTTAAAGGCCAACTCCATACCCAATCATGCAAATAACTCTTTCAAGAACCTAAAAGTGCACTTGGAATCTCTGTTTGATACAATCTACTTTGGAACACCATGCAATCTCATGATATCTCTGATGAAGTCATGTGCTACATCACTAGATGAATAAGTGGACTTCACCAGAATGAAGTGTGCTACCTTTGTTAACCTGTCAACCACAACCATAATATAATCATGTTATCTAGATGTCCTTGGAGAACCTGTAGTGAAATCCATGGAAATGACCTCCCATTTCCACTCTGGAATTGGAATTAGTTGTAGTAAACCACCTAGATGCTTACACTCTTCTTTTAGCTATTGACACTCCAAACATCTAGCCGCAAAATCTTCCACTTCCTTCTTCATATTCGGATAATAGTAGAACTTCTTCACCATTTTCAATGTCTTTTGATATCCCGGGTGACCTGATTATGTCTTAACATGAAATTCCCTCAAGATAAGCTTCTTGACCTCACTTTTATCCAACACATAGATCTTATCCCTAAATCTAACCAAACCATTCGCTATGAGATGATAGTCCACATCCTGATCACTTGTATCCTACTGCAACTTGTGCCTAAGCTCCCTATACCAGTCATCATATTATCCTACCTGCAAAATCAAATCCTGTAAATCCATCCCAAATGAACTCATAGTTGCTATGTGATTCACCTGCACTCTTCTACTAAGAGCATCTGCAACCCCGTTTTCCTTTCCCTTAATGTTCCTGATCTCAAAGTCAAACTCATTGATCATGGCCAACTTTTTAGCTTGTTTTAGATTAATATCTATCTATCATCAATACAAACCTCCTACCAAGAAGATAGTGTCTCCACATATTCAAAACATGAATGACCACTACCTACTCAAGATCACATGTCACATAATTTTGCTCATGCTCATTCAATTTCCTCGATTAATAGAACACCACTTGTCCTTCTTACATCAAGACTCCACCAAGTCCTCTCTTGCAAGAATCTATACACACCATGAACTCTTTATCTAGATATGTAATATTTAGAACTGAAGCATTTGTCAACGACTATTTCAACTACTCAAAACTTGCTAAACATTCCTCTATCTATTCAATTTTTTTCCATTTTCGTTGCAATGAGGTGATAGGATATGCAATCTATGATAAGTTCCTAGCTTACCTCATTTAGTAACCTTCCAACACCATAAATGACCTTAGCTCATCCACCTTCCTAGGATCTTCCCATTCCATTAGATCCCTTATCTTTTTTGGGTCCACTGCTATGCCTTCCTTGGAAACAAAATGTCCCAATCAATGTACCCATGTCTAAAAGAAACTACATTTACTAAGGCTGGAATACAACTAATGCTCTCTTAGAAATCTCAATACTACTGCTAAGTGTTCAACATGCTCTTCTTCATTCTGAGAATATATCAATATACATTATTCATCAACCACATAAAAGTAGCTAGAGCATTAGTTAGACCAAAAGGAACTACAAAAAACTCATAATGTGCATACCTAGTTTGTAAAGTAGTATTTTAGATGTCCTCTTCTTTAATACATACCTAATGGTATCCTGATTTCAAATCAATCTTCGAGAACACCATTGCTCCCTTCAACTGGTCAAAAAGATCATCAATCCTCGACAACAGATACATGTTCTTGATGGTCACCTTGTTCAACTTCCTGTAGTTAATGCAAAACCTGAGAGTACCATCCTTATTATTTATGAACAACATTGGTACACCCCATGATGATACACTTGGCCCGATGTTTCCCTTGTCAAGCATTTCCTTCAACTACAATTTCAATTCCACTAACTCTAGTGTACTCATCATGTATGGTGAATTTGATGTTGGTGTTGCCTCTGGTACTAACTCAATAGAAAATTCCACTTCCCTATTAGGCGGAAACTTTGAAAACTCATTTGGGAACACATACTGAAGCTTTTGTAGAATTGGATACCTCTTCAATAATTTTGCATCCACAAAATCCTTACCTTTATCACTAGAAATATGAACTACAAATAACACACACCCTTTTCTGTGACTACGCTTCGCCTGCATAGTTGTAACCATTCTAAGTGATGTAGCCTTCTTCTTACGTTGCAAGGTCCTCTGTTCTCCATTTACATCCAAGCACTCAATAGCCTTGTCATAACAATCTACTTTGGTCTTGTGAAGGTACATCCAATTCATACCCAAAAGCATACTATATGATCCCAACAGAGGTATATTCAGATGTCTTGATGTAGGCATACCATTCAACTCAAATACACAAGCTCTTACCCAATGATGAACTCTTTTCTTTGTACCTATAACCATCTGTACTAACCAAGATTCTACATGTACTTCTTTATTCAAACTACACGTATCCAAAAAGTTAGAATTAACATAACTATAATTAGATCCAATGTCAATGAAAATAGAAATAACTTGATAACAAAGCTTACCATCCATCTCGATAATAGATGCCTGGTGATCCGCCTACCTATTATCTAATGGTAAATAGAACAGAGGAATTCTCTTCCCAACATACCCAATTGTCTGTGTCTCCTGAGCATTGTAGATATGAGTTCTACCACACTAATTTTGCAGAAAATATTTCTTAAGATGCTCCTTACCACATGTCCAACACTACAACTATCTCCTACCATCACTTATGTTTTGTTGTTCTCCAAGCTGAGGTCTATTAAACTTCTTATAAGGTACAACATTCTCTCTCTCACCTATATCTTGGGGTCTTTTTCTTTTTGTCTTCCGTTTACCTTTAGTCTTATCTTTCCCTTTAAAAATTTGCTAAGTTTATGTCTTATGCTTTGATTGCTCATAACAATGCTTCAACTTCCCAATGGCTTCTTCAAGTGATTGAGGCTCATCATACTCAATCCAATATTTAAATAATAATGGTAATCCAATGACAAATATTTTAACTTTGGACTTCTCATTCTTAAGATATGGTACATACCTCAACAATTCCAAGAACTTGGTTATATACTCCTCATCCATCATCGATCCCATCTTTAGCTCATAGAATTCCTTGGATTTTTTGTCATAGTACCTCTCCAATAAATATTTCTTCCTGAAAAGTCTCTTGAAATCATGCCAACTCAACTCCTCTATCTTGATGTCTCTAACCTGCTTCATATCTTCCCACCAGATGTTTACTTTCCCTTTGAGGCCAAACATATTTATTTTGGCCTTCATATTCTCTATGTAATCATGCAACTCAAATAACTTCTTCATCCCAAGTAACCATGCCTCTACATCTTCTAGATTCTTCAAATCTCCATCAAATGTAGGTAGCTTGGCTTTCTTGAACTCATCTGGAAGATATACTCTGACACTCCTCTTGTAAGGATGATAATGATGATGACCATGATACCTATTGGAACTAGAGCTAGAATGGAGCCTGTGTCCATCACCTCTTCTATCTAGGGTATCCAAGAACCCTCCATATTTTATCATTTCATCCCTATACAACCTATGCCCACCATGATACCTACTACCATATGCCCCATTAGTCCTATCCTCATGTCCATGACTGATCCTGATCCGTCCCTATCTCTACACATCTAATAAGCTCTGAAAGATAACTACATTAACCTCTACTTGTTTCTCTTGTGCCTAAATGATTCTGCCATTATCTACCTTGAAAATTCTTATTTATGCTTCAAACTTCTAAATGTGTTTTTTATGTTAGCAGAGTACCCATCTACGTGCTTCTCATCTAATCTATAGGGAGAATCTTGTGAACTATAGTCTACCATCTTTCTAGTCATCTTTTCTCTTCTTCTTCTTCCAACAAGCATACCATTTGAACTAAACCAAAATATAAACATAATCAATATACCTTAGTATATTTTAGGGGAGGATATCTCATCTACAAGATCAACCAGATTAGCATGATACATGTATAATCATAATCATAATAGTATATCAGCATCATCTCAGACATTATCAAGTTTTACAATGCATGACAATACCAACTGCATACCATGACCTCATACACGACAACTATAACCATGACAATGCATGCATACATCCACATACACAATAGACATACACAACAAATGCATATTCAACTGACATGCATTCATGACAAACACATCCCACAACAACATCCGCAACTTCTACATGTTAACACAATTATAACAATGACCACCACCATACATACCTAAGCACATATACAACCTACATACAGGCATGAAAAACACATTATGCCCATCCAGTCTAAGGGTTGAACCATGCTCTTATACCAATTTGTGGTATAAGATATCACCCAAGGAGAATGGAAACCAGACATCACCCAAAGAGAATGGAACTCCCTCCGATACCAATTTGTAACACCCTCCTCCCACACTCACCCAAGCTTACCAGTCCATTGGGGTAAATATGTGATGAAGAATTACTATGATATGATTTGACCTCCTATATCACATTAAGGAAGTGGACCGACAAACCAACAATTTACAAACCTCCCTTAGGTGCTATAAGACCCCCAGAAGCTAACCAACCACTCCAGGTGCCCAATCCCTGAGTTACCTTAGCCTTTCACTAAACTAAACCCCTAGTCTCCCCCATGACAAGGCCTCCATGCAACTAAAACCCTCTAGTCACTCCCATAGGCCTACTTCCCAGTGACTGCAGTCTTTTCCAGCTAGTTTTGTGCTAGCACCATGAGATTTAAGCCACTTTTTTAGGAATAGGACCCAGGCCTCTACCCATAAATTAAGGAAACACTCAGAAGTGATAAATAACAAGAAGATAAGGCCTCTAATGAAAAATTGAACAAGGAACTATCTTGACCCATCCTAAACATGATATTTGTTTTGGCAAATGCATCATGAACATGTAATGTACAAGTCACAAATACACATATGAACATACGGACCTCATATTTATTTGACATTTATCAAGAAGGTATGATAACCTCTCACAATAGTTGCATTAACATCTATTGGGTCATTCATTCGTTAACATTTCATATACTAACCAAAACATGATGAAATCCATAACTCAAGACTGTCATAAAACCATGTTTGTAACCAACATATAATCAGATAAACAACAATAATAAAAACAACCATCATAGCCTAATCCGAATGTAAAATGGCATCTACCCATGGTATTCATTCACCCATAGTATTCATCCACCCATGGAATTTACTCATGGAATTGTAAGTGGCATCCACCCATGGTATTCATCACTCATGATATTTATCCACCCATGGAATTTACCCATGATATTGTAAGTGGCATCTACCCATGGTATTCATCCACCCATGGTAATTACCCATGGTATTTTAAGTGACATCTACCCATGGTATTCATTCACCCATGGTATTGTAACTAAATAAGGATATAAGTAACAAGTTGAATTTTGTAAAAGGATAGATAGTCCACCACAATATAGTCTTTTACAAGTATTCTCTATTTTAATAAAAAAAAATTCTTTGTGGTTTTTTTTATTTGGTATTCTATTTTCTTCTGGCATTTCAACTTTTCAGATCTTGGGGACTGCCCCCCAAGATCGGGATCAGTGGTATCAATTTCAGATTATGATTCCATGGGAATGAGGGTTTGATGCATATTTCAGTTTCAAATTTATGCATCAATATTCAAAAAACATCAGTCACATGCTACGAGCTCCACATATCACTTTCTTGGGACAAGCGGGAGGTTTTTTTTTTCATTTTGTTGCAGGGATTTTTTTTTGCGGAGAGTTTACATATCAGATCTGAAAATTTTGGTGAAAATTTTACAAACAAAAAAAAATATATCTGGATTCCTTGCGAAAAAAATACCTAAATTCAAAAAACAAATCGGCTAAATCGGAGTCTGGATGATGGAGATATCGCTAATTTAAAATCAACTATGTTGCAAAAAAAATTCTGATGGCAATTCATGGATGGCAGCTCTCCTATCATTTTTTTGCAATTTTAGTGCAGAATTTTAGAAAAATGATTGCATATCTGTGCTCCTCTAAAAAAATACCCACTTTTGAAAATAATTGGTCAAACTAGAGTCTGGATGAGGGAGATATTACTGATTTAAAATTAGCTATTTTTTCAGAAGTTTTGTGATAGCAAAACAATTTTAGCGCGAATATGAGTTTCCAAAGTGTCCAAATAGGGATTTCAAGCATATGGGAAGATGAAGAATGCTCATTATATCTCCAAAAATATGTTTTAATAAATATTTTGAGTTATATTGACTAAGTTATGCCCATTTTAAATATGGAGCAGCATTCAGAGCGAGTTCCCTTTGGAGACGTGCCCTCCCACCCAGCTTTAGTAGGCACCTACTTCACATTCATCAATTTCATCATAGCACCATCCGTCTTGGGTTGTTTAGAGATGTTCCCTCACACCCTAGGTTATGTAGGCACCTTCTACTTCATCAATAGTCAGCATCACGATTAGGGGTCAATCGCGTAAAATCCTTGTCATGAAAGTCCATTTTATAGGCTGCACATAGTTAGTATCACAGTTTGTCATAAGCATTACAAGGTATCTCTATCCTCAGATCTTCATTTTTCATGGTTATGGATCATCTACAAACCCACACTTCATCAAAGTCCATTTTCTATGCTGCACGTTGTTAGTATCACAGTTGGTCACAAGCATTACAAGATATCTCTATCATCGGATCTTCGTTTGTCATGGTTATGAGTCATCCACAAACCAACACTTCATCGAAGTCCATTTGCTAGGCCTCGCACTATCATTATCACAGTTGATCACAATCATTACAAGGTATTTCTTTCCTTGGATCTTCGCTCATCCTGGTTATGTATTAACCACATAAAACACTTCTCTTCAGTGGCTCTTTATATTCAGCAAAGGCTTCTCAGGAGGGAACTTCACGCAATGGGGAACATTCCTTCTTAAGGAGGAAGGAATGATCCGAATAGAAAATGGCATCTACCCATGGTATTCATCCACCCATGGAATTTACTCATGGTATTGTAAGTGGCATCCTCCCATTGTATTCATCCACTCATGATATTTATCCACCCATGGAGTTTACCCATGATATTGTAAGTGGCATCCACCCATGGTATTCATCAACCCATGGTATTGTAAGTGATATCTACCAATGGGATTCATTCACCCACGATATTTACCCACCCATGGAATTTACCCATGGTTTTGTAACTAAAAAAGACTATAAGTAACAAGTCGCATTTTGTAAAAGGATAGATAGTCCACCACAATATAGCCTTTTACAATTATTCTCTATTTTTAATAGAAAAAAACTCTTTATGGTTTATTTATTAGGTGTTCTCCTTTTTTCTTCTGGCATTTCAATTTTTTAGATCTTGGGGCTTCCCCCCAAGATCTAGATCACAGCCACATAATAACATGTACACTTACACATAGAACATGAGGAAAAGAGCTCTTATTAACATATGCAAATCCAACCAAGTCAGGGACTTCCACATACCACCCGACCATAGATTGGGTTGAACCAAATCTTTCATTTAGCCAATCACCCTAGTGTAATATTCCAAGCATGAATGTGGGACTCACAACAAAACCAACCATGCTTCTCAGACTTTATCACATATCCCACCAGAATCAATCAATGATTTCTAGGCCCGAAGCAAGCACTTATACAACCAGGATTTTCCATATATCCCACTAAGGGATTCCTAGGCCCAAACAAGAAACATACGGTACCAGGATTTACCTCAATCCAATCATATACCAGTCGAGGGATCACTAGGCCTATACAAGCATGGATGCCTTTGGATCTCTCCACCTAAACCATGAGGAATTTTCCCATCTCCACCCTCGGCCTTTACCGCATATCCCACCATATACCAGTCTGGGGATTACTTGGCCTTTAGGAATTTTCGTGAGACCACCTCACTTAGTTTCAAAACCATCTAGAAATCTATCTCAACCAAGTAATAGAAACCCCATTACACCATGGTTATCCAAAAATGTCAAGAAAAGTCTTAAACCACTGTCACACCTAGAAAAACCCATGCCAATGATAGCAAGAGAACCAAATATACACATGCATGTACCATGCATGCCAAAACTAGCAAGGAAATCATACATGCAACTCAATACCTGTAAGTAATCTTATTGTAGAAACTTGATCCAACTCTTTCTTTCTTGATCTTTTCTTTCCTTAAATTTCTTTTCCTTCCTTTGCCTTCCTTTCTCTAATGCTAGAGTGCTCTAAGAATGCTCTAAGTGTATTAGGGAGAGAACAGAGAGAGCTCCAAATTAAAGTTGTCAAAAGGTTGTGAACTGATCCTCATAAGCCTTTTTATTAATGAGGCCTCTATTTTCTTCAATTTCCATTATTTTCCTTCATTTTCCTCCTCGTATGAAACTTGTGACCTTTTACCTTCCTTTTCT
The DNA here is from genome assembly GCA_000404065.3 of Pinus taeda. Taxonomy (NCBI): domain Eukaryota; kingdom Viridiplantae; phylum Streptophyta; class Pinopsida; order Pinales; family Pinaceae; genus Pinus; species Pinus taeda. The sequence continues at coordinate 31,102 of APFE030302881.1, forward strand.
CCTAATTTCCTTTATTTTTTTAAATAAAATGTCAATTAATTACTCTTTCCTTTCCAAAGAATTTTCCATTTCCTTTGCCAATTTGCCCTTAGACATAATAAGCCAAATGAAGACCCACTAGGATGTTTTCCCCAACATTCATCTTGGAATATGTGTCCCATGACCTTGGTCTTATTTTTACTTTATTAACTTTATTACATGGATTTTTAACCCGGGGTTGTTACAACATCTTCCCACCAGATGTATGCTTTCCCTATGAGACTAAAAATATCTATCTTGCACTTCGTGTTCTCTATATAGTCATGCAGCTCAAAGAATTTCTTCATCCCAAGAAACCATGCCTCCACATCTTCTAGTTTCTTCAACTCTCCATTGAATGTAGGTGTATTGGATTTATTGAATTCATCCAGCAAGTATCCCATGTTATTCCTCCTGTAAGGATGATAGTGATGATGACCATGATACCTATCTGACCTAGAACTAAATTAGAACCCATATCCACCCTCTCCTATTAGGTGTATCCAAAAACCTATCATCTTTGACCATATCATCCATTTCCTACCTTTTCCCACCATGAGACCTACTACAATATGCCCCATTAGTCCTATTCTCCCATCCATAATTGATCCATGGTTGTCCATGTCTCTGCAAATTTGAAAAATTCTTAAGGATAACTACGTTGACTTCTGCTTTTTTTTCCTATGGCTAGGAAATCATTTCCTATGACTGAATGATCATGTCATTATCTACCTTGCAACTTCTTATTTATTCCTTTAGACTTCACAAAGTGTCTGCTATGTCAGGATAATACGCATATCTGTGTTGCTCATCTGATTTGTGAGAGTCTCATAAACTACAATCCACTATTTTGCTAGTCATCTCTGATCCTCTTCTTCCTGCAAACATACCATATTAGATAAACCAAATATAAACATAATCAACATACCTCATTGAAGTTCGGAGGACATTATCTCATCTAAAATATTAGTCCAGATTAGCCAGATACATGTATATACATAATCATATAAATATATCGACATCATGCATGATAACACTGACTTCATACAATGACCTCATGCATGACAACCATAACCATGAAAATGCATGCATAACTACCACATAGGCATTGACATGCATGCATGACAAACACACTCCAGACATCCAGTCCAATCATTGAACCTAGGAGCTCTGATATCAAACCGTAACCACCCCTCCCACATTTACCCTATTTCACTGGTATGTCAGGGTAAAGATTAAAGGAAGAGTTACTATGACATGACCCAACCTCTAGGCTTCATTTATAGAAGTGGGGCTGACAACTAGAACTTACTAACCACAACCTAACATACTATATGGCTTACAGGGCACTCAGGGGCTGAAAAACCACCCCAGGTGACTAGACCTTGAGCTAAACTACTTTTTCAGTGACCTTGACCCACAACCACACCCTTGAAATTGCATCCATGTAGTTATGAGGCTATAACCACACCCATAGGCTTGCCTCCATGTGGTTATGGCCTAAAATTCTCATTTATGTGCTTGTTGTCCTGAGATATAAGCCACAATTTCAGGCTAGCCTCCACACCCCTACCCAGAACTTCCTGAAACTTTCCAGAATGATAAAATAATTGAAGATAATGCTAAACATACAAAACTTGATCAAAGAATTGACCTAATTAGGCCACATCATGAAATTCATTTTTTAAAACATATGGTGAACATGTAATCTACAAGTCATGGATGCATATATGAACATAGGAATATGAAAATTATCTAAGAATCACCAAGAAGGTCTAATGCCCTCTCATAATAGTTGCAATAACACTTGTTAGCCCATGCATTCATTAACCATATGATTTGAACTTGGAATGCAAAAAATTACAAATATAACCATAAATACAGAGATGCAATAGAAATAACACTTCATTTCATTAATATCAAACACTAAAATATGCTTACAAACATAATGGAAATAAACTAGCTTAGGCGATGGTAGTTTATCTCTGAGAAGAGATGTGGTGGCCACATGCCTCTGAAATATATTGCAATGAGGATCAAGGGGATATTTATTATTGAACAACAAGGGAAAACCCTAACCAACCAAAACCCTAACCCTAGGAGATGGAATGTCAAGAGTTTGTGGGATCCATTGGGGTTAGTTGGGCAACCAACTTCCTAGGGTCGTAATTTGGTCATATTATATTTGTTTGGTGTGTATGATACCTTGTTGGAAATATCTCTTTGAGTACTACAAGATTTGTGAAAACCTTGTATCCAAGCTCGTGCTGTTAGCTATGGGCCTACTACAAACCTCAAAAATATGTTGTTTAGCAGGTCAAAACTGCTCTGGAAGTTCAAGACCCAAAAAACTTCTAAAAATAGTAAATGTTGCAATAAACAAGGAAACAAATGAAACCCTGGAGGTCTAGATGGAATAGGTTGGTGGCCACCAATATCCACATGGATCACTATCAAATACTTATCAAATCTTCAACAATTCATAGCTAGAGTACATTGCAAATCCATGCTTATAACTAGCACTTAACTATATTATTATCCATGACATAATAGCCATCAAATCACCATAATAACATGTACAGGTGCTCATAGAATATGTTATCACTTAAATAAAACCCTGGCTATGGGAAAAACTCTAAGGTAACCTCTAACCGCTTTGAGGTTGAAAGCTAGCCCTTCAACTTGGAGAGGGATCTCCCACTAAACTCATCTACCCAAGGTCACAGTGGTAGAAGGTCTGTAATATGTTCTATGGCCAATTTAATTGAGAAAAACCAAGGTTGGTTGGACCGTAGGAAATTTTACATTTGGGCATGGAGTCTGACCCAATCAAATTTATATAAACCACAGGTTCAATGAGAAAATATCATAAAAGCAAGATAGTAACAACTCCTTTGATAAGTTTAGGAAATCAGAGAATATTAAAGAAATTAGTGCAATATTTAGGTGAAAAACAAGTAATAAATATATGAATAAAATAATTTGTAATGCGGAGATATAAATTCCAATCCAACAACATGGTATTCAAATATTGAAGAAGATATGAACTTAGCATATAGGGAATTGCAAACACAAGAATTTATGCAAACTTCTCACATATAATGTTGTAATATTAACTAATTACATACACGCACAATACATAAAAATGATTTCTTTCAAAATATTCCAACCCTTCTTCATTATAAATATTTTGTCTTTATAGATCACTTACAAACTATAACCAAGTTCCTAACAAAAACTTAATTACAAAGTCTTAAAATAAATGAGAAAATATCTAATTTAACTAAATACATTACATTCGTTCCATTATAAAACAAAATAATTAAGATCATGTTGTTGTTGGAGTCATGGTTGAATCTAAGTATCCCCAGTTCGAATTTGATGGGGTGGCTCGCCAACTGAAACTTGATTAGGCATTTTTCTAAACATAGAAAAGATTAATTCTAGCGAATTCTTGAAAAATAGGCTTCAAATATTAATTTGAATCTCTCAAATAGTGATAGCAGTGCAAAATATGAGAGAAATCTTTTCAATGGGCCCGTTCTCAACAAAAACCTCTTTGGGTTTTCAAAAATTCATCCCCAGTTGTTTGCAAACTAATTTTTAAAACGATGACTAAAACAAGATTGCAAAATCTTGAAAAATAGGCTTCAAAGGTCCTTTCAAATATTTCAAACCATGACACCTATGTAAAACCTGAGAGAGGTTTGTTTTAATGGATCCATTGTCGACAAAAGCCTATTTCATATTTGGAAAATTCATTTCCAGCTATTTGGAAACTACGCTTGAATTTACTGCCTTTTACAGGGAATAACAGAGTTTTAACTTACCATTTTTACATAAATTTGTTGCTACTCTGGTTTTGAACGCTTTAATCTTGTTTATTACAAATCAATGTTGACACTCCCATTCTTAGCGCTTTAAAAATTATTGACTAAATTGAGATAACATAATGCAATAGAAATATCACTCTTATTAACTTATGTAAAATCCAACCAAGTCAAGGACTTCCATGTACCACCCAACCATAGATTGAGCTGAACCAAATATTTCTTTCAGCCAATCACCCTCCTGCCATATCCTAAGCCTGAATGTGGGAACTCGATACATAAATAACTAGGGCTTCCCATAGATTAAACCACATCCACCCTCAGGCTACCACAACCTTGCCAAAACTAGTCAAGAGATCACTAAGCCCGATAAAATCTTGGATGATCCGAACTTAAACAAGAAGGCTACAACTTACAGATATAATTATAAAGACAGATATGTAGTAGAAAAACAATTCATTTCATTAATAGAAAAATATTGAACTATGCTTACAAACAGATTGGAAATAAGATAGCTCAGGCGATGGTAGCTTATCTTTGAGAAGAGATGTGGCGGCTACATGCCTCTGAACTGAGTTACAATGAGGCTCAAGGGCCTTTTTATTATTGAACAATAAGAGAAAACCCTAAACAACCAAAACCTTAACCTGAGGAGATGTAACACCAAGAGTTTATGGGCCCCGTTGCGGTTAGTTAGGTAGCCAACTTCCTGGGGTCGTAACTTGGTCATATTATCTACGTTTGACGTGTATAATACCTCATTGGAAAGATCTCTTCAAGGAATACAACTATTGATGTGATTGCTATAGAAATCACTGAAGGAATTTTGCCAAAAAAACATCGTTTAGGGCCTCAAAATGTCTCTAGAAGTTCAAGACCTGAAAAACTGCCAAAAATAGTAAATTGTGCTACAATTAATGAAATTGAAAAACTAAAAGAAACAATGGTGAGGGTCTAAGTGGAATAAGCAGGTGGCCACCAATATCCACCTGGATCAGTCCTCCCCCCTTAGGAAGCAATGGTCCCCATTGCGTTGAGTTCCTCCATGAGATGAGGAAACTTCTGCTGAACTTGGTCCCTAGTGAGCCATTTGCCTTGGTGAAGGAGTTGTCCTGATTTGACAACTCAATATAGTTGTATCCTTTTTTGTCGAGTGTTCTTGATTTGTGTGTCCATGATCTGATCAATTGTGGCATGTTCCATTCAGTCCGGGTTGAGCTCTGTTGGTGTGAGTTGTTCTGCAATGTCAGATGTGTCCAACAATGGTGGAAAGTATGGCTGAAGGCGATCTACATTGTTATGAAACCAGCTCAAGAAAAGATAGAAAAGATAGATCAAAGCCTTAGAATTCAGCCTCTTCAAGGGGGAAACCTCCTTTACATTACATAAATGAACAATTCTTGGATGATACAAA
>APFE030302881.1:43707-60187 GCA_000404065.3 Pinus taeda
TTCAAAGTAAAACAAGTCTTACTCCACAGCCCGTTAGAGAAAAAGAGCAGTCAGTTGAAGAACCCACGATAGCTGAGCTTCAGAAGGAGGCTAAGGATAAAAAGAAGGTCAAGTCACAGTTAAGAAAATCAGTCAAGCCACTGGTTATTAAAGAACAACCTCAGCCATCAGCAAAAGGAGAAGCCCAGCATAAGAAGACTGTACCTAGGCCAAATGAACCTGAAAAAGTGTCAAGGGTGAGGACCAGGAGTCAAATAAGCAAAGAAAAAGGCAAAGCAGTGGCTGTTGAGGAAAGCCCGGTATCAAAGGCCAGCTTGAGTGATTTGTTGGAAGCCATTGAGTTTGAGCAAGTTGAGCTAGTGCACATTGAACCAATGCACATTGACTTGACACAGTCAACACCGGAAAGCACTAAGAAATCTAGGGCTTCAAAAAGACTGAGGTTTGATGAACCAGGGGATGAATCTATATTCAAACCAAGAAGACCTCTCACAAGAAAGCAAGCAAGGGAAGCTGAGAAACTGCCTAGAACAGAGGTATCTGAGGAATTGCCCAAAACAAAGGAGGCAGAGGAAATCAAGAAAAAAGGCTCAAATAGAAAAGTCATCATTTCCCAAGGAGGAAATATTATAGCCATAAAGGACCAGTTGGAGGCAACTGAAATTGAAATTGCTAAGATGAAGAGTGCCACTAGAGAGGTTGCAGTCAGGTATGCAAATTATCGAAAAGCTGTGTTGGAAGGAAGTAAAAACCTAGTAGGCCAGGTGGATTCAGTGGCTGATGTTTACACATGGGCAGTTCCAGCTCTCAAACAGGCCAAAGTCATCAAAAAGACAAACATGCATTTAAGAGCTGAAAACAAAGCCATGAGAAAGGAGGTTGCAGAATTGAAGGCACAGCTAAGTAAATTAGCTGCTAAATGAAATTGTTGATTCCAAGAAAGGTGTTGTTCTAAGTTTTGTAAAATTTTGCTTAAGTTTATTATTTTGAAGGCATGTAAACCCTGCTATACATATCCAAGGTAAAAAGGAGTTTTGCAATCAGGTGGCAGAGCAGTTAAAATCTCAGAGGAAATTGAAATTGTTTAAAACAGTTTCGCAGTTTCGCAGCACGCTACGAAACTGCGAAACTGTTGTAGGTGTTGTTTTAAAAACGTAGGCAAACAGTTTGATGGAATAATCAGAAATTGGCAAAGAGAACACCTAGGTGACATGAAAGAGATCAAAGGAAGCTGCCATAGCCATTCAACATATGCCAGGTGTACCTTTAACAAAAGGTGAAATATTTTAACCTAAGTTTGGAATTTTTGGTTATAAAGCCACTTTATTCTCGGTGATTAGGGTTTGGAGGGAGCTGCATATGAGAATTTTTTGTTGGCACACCTATCCATCAAAGAAGCCTCCAGTATATCAGGAACGTGGTAATGCCCTGTATTCTTGGGTTATTAAAGACTTAAAGGACTTACTGCTGCATACTCGATGATGCTAGGTGATGGAGGACCAGAACCGAAAATTTAGGGATATTCTCAGCCAACACAAAGCAGATCAAAGCTTTCAGTATCCAAAGCCAACATGGGACATTAATTGCTCATCTCATGCCATCTCAACCAAATGAAGAGGAAGCCAAGTTTCAAAGCTGCAAGGAGGAATCAATTTATGATGAAGATAGAGTTAGAGTTATAACCAAATTAGAACTCTTTAGAACTTCTGTTAGTGGTTGTTGTATTAAATAAGTTTGTTAAAGGCAGATAGGTGTCATTAGTGGCAGTCATCGAGCTCCCCTCATGCTAGAGGAGGAAGCTCCAAGTAGTTAGAGTCATGTTTCTATATATAGCTGAATCATCTATGTAACAGGGGTTGGATATTTTGAGAAACAGAGTATTGCTTTGGCTTGTGTAAAAACCCAGTTTAGTAATATAATTTGTTGCTTATCTTCTCAGGATTCTTACAGTGTTTCAAATGCTCAAGATATGTGGTTTTGATTTATGTTTAATGTTTTTACAGTTGTATGAATACACAATCACTCAGAATTCACTTATGCTGCTCTGATTTCCTGTGTGTATTTGTAAACTAAGGTTTCTATGAGATGTTGTTTTGAGTATTTAAACATTACATGCCCTGACTTCTATGCATGAGCAGTGTTATAGCTTACTGAATATGATCAACTCCATAAGCCCAATGGAAGTCTTTGTAATTTCTGTCCAGCCAACATGTTTATTAAATTTACTTTACTAGAGTTAGCCCTCTTATCAACAATCAAAATCAATAACTTTTTTGAGAGAGCCCTCTCAGGCTAGGGAGGCTAATCCTTAGTCAAAAGATTGGTCTGAAACAGTTACACAAAGTCTACCTGATCAGCAGCCCTTCAGTGCTTGATTTTGTGATAACAGGTTCAACTAGATCGAGCCCTAACTCCTTATACTCTTACCTCATTGGGGACATGCAAAGAAAATAGAGAAAGAGAAGACCAATCTGATACCACTGATTTTAACTTAAACAAGAATGCTACAACTTACATATATAATCATAAACACAGAGATGCAGCAGAAAAACACTTCATTTCATTAATAGAAAAAAACTGAACTATGCTTACAAAGAGAATGGAAATAAGATAGCTCGGGGGATGATAACTTATCTCTAAGAAGAGATGTGGTGGCTACATGCCTCTGAACTAAGTTACAATGAGGCTCAAGGGCCTTTTTATTATTGAACAATAAGAGAAAACCTTAAACAACCACTAACCCGAGGAGATGTAACACCAAGAGTTTATGGGTCTCGTTGGGGTTAGTTGGGTAGCCAACTTCCCAGGGTCATAACTTGATCATATTATCTCTTCTTGACGTATATGATACCTCATTGGAAAGATATCTCTAAGGACTACAATTGTCGACATTATTGCTATAACAATCAACAAAATGAATTTTGTCAAAAAACGATGTTTAGGGCCTCAAAACGGCTCTGGAAGTTCGCGACCTGAAAAACTACCAAAAATAGTAAATGGTGTCATGATTATGGAAACTAAAAAAATGAAAGAAACAATGGTGAGGGTTCAAGTGGAATAGGTGGGTCGCCACCAATATCTACCTGGATCATCGGATGCCTTAGAATTTCTTCACTATTACCTTGAGGATTTTTCCTGTCTCCACCCACCTATTAAGGGATTCCCAGAGATTAAACTACCTCCAACCCTAGCCCTTGGGAATTTTTCCTGATACCACCTCACCCAAATCCAAAACCTTCCAACAATCTAAAGCTCAACAAAAAAAAATAATCCCATCACACCATGGTTATCCGGAAATGGAAAGGCAAGGTTGAAACCACTGTCACACCTAGAAAAACCCATGCCAATGATAACAAGAGAACCAAATACACTAATGCATGTACCATGAATTCACAAAGCAGCTAGGAATTCACACATGCAACCTGTTACTTGCAAATCCTCTTGTTGAAGATGCTTAATCCAACTGTCCTTGCTTGTCCTTTGATTTCCTTGTCCTCCCTTTGCCTTCCTTTCTCCAATGCTAAAGTGCTCTAATAATTGTCTATGTGTGCAAGAGTATGAGAGGGCTCCAAAACTGAACTTAAAAAGTCTAAACTAGCAAAAGTTGTGATCTGGTCCTCAGAAGCCTTTTTATCATTGAGGTCTCTATTTTCTTCAATTTCCTTTATTTTTCCTTCAATTTTTCTCTCATGCAAACCTGTGACCTTTCATCTCCCTTTTCTCCTATTTTCCTTTATTTCATCAATAAACTTACAATTAATGCCTATTTTCCTTTGCCAATGCCTTTACCAATTTCCTTACCCATAATAAACTCAAAGTGATACCTACTCGGATATTTTTCCCAACATTCAACTTGGAATATGTGTCCCATGACCTTGGTCTTATTTTTCCTTTATTAACTTTATTACATGAACTTTTAACCTGAGGTTGTTACACTTATCTTTGAGTAACTTGTGATTAGTGGTAAATAGAAATGTAAATTTTCATTAAGCATGCATAAGATCAACCATTTTCAATGTTCATTATGTGATGAGATTCCTTTAAAATTTTGTGAATTTAATGGTTAGTTACCTCAAAAGTTCCATGAAACATGTGTATGACATATCATATATTGCTTTCAAGTTGTACAGTAACATATTTTCCCTAGTTGGGTAGATATATGGCTATTTATTAAACCTACAATGTTTCCATGAGTTTGTAGATGAGCATTGATATATACCAAGTTGTTCACTATAAATTTTCTAGAAGTATAACCCTTCATTGGCATACTATATGTTAGCTTCCTATACCAATAGGGTTTCATTTTTCATGATTGACTGGGGAAGTGCCAAATATGTTCATCCTTTTTATGTTGCAAAGGTTCCATATGTTGATAAATCTTCACTATGTATGGGTGGTTAACTCCTGCCACAGTTGATGATTAGCCAGACAGCTTAATCCTGGCTAGATCATGTTTGAATTTCACTTGTCTTAGAATAGAGAATAAAGGTCTTCACAAACAGTTTAAGCTTGGTAGGCAAGTAGGCAGGTAGTGAAGCAAAGGGTCTCAACATCTTAATCTAAGCCCTGGAAGAAATAAGGGTAGACTTAGATAGGAGGGCAGCTAAAAGAAAAGAGATGAATTAGGGTTTTCTAGTTCAAATGCACCCAATGAAAATGAAGAGAAAATGTTAGGTATACTAGGTTGGGTAGGTAGTTTTGAGGGTACAAAGGCATGGTTTGTGAGCAATTTACTCTTCTAGAATAATTTTCTATCTCGTAAAATCATAAGGAACCATGGCAAGGTGGCTACAAAACAAATGGAGCATGACTAATTCCCCTCCCCATTTTCCAAGAAACACTTACTAATATTCCCCCCAAAGGGAAATGAGATCTACTCATTACCCTTAGTCCACCATCCCATGATAGAACTAAGTGAAAAGACCTTTTACCTAGGCAAAACAAGCCACATTTCTTGTGTAAAAAGTCTTTAATCCAACTTACCAAAGTTTCCTAAAGTTCACCACTTGTCATCCTTTCATTTCCCCCTAGCCTAAGTTTTCACTCTGTAAAACTTGGCCTAAACCATACAAACCCATCCCCCACAATCATATTAACCCACTAACCTTACTATATAGCTCCTATGAACATTTCCTCCCCTTACTATGTATAAAAACACAAAAACCCCAAAAAAATAAATACCTCGACCCTTGGCTAACTATAGCCTTATTTTAAATTTTTTTAGGGAGTTATTGGTCCACTAGGGGCCAATAACAACCCTCCACATGTCCATCAGGGTTTATATCGCCTTTGGCTAAATAAATAGCCGAAATTCACGTTTTTCCCCCAAAATACCCACTTTGCAAAAGTCCACAAATACATTGAAAAACCTTACAAAATCACCAAAAAATTAAAGCGGGCCCCCATTCTGTGCCCCCGCAACTTACCATTTGTCGTCAACCGTTGGATCGGGGCCCTTAGATCTGACGGTGCAGGATCGTATCACGATGCCCCTAACATCCAAACGATATGTCCCACGAAAATGGCAATTTCGCCGCCGTACCGAGGACACGCGTCGCTCGCCCGAGTGTATTGCGACCCCCCCACTCAATATCGCTACCACCCCAAAAGCAGTGCGATAAAACCGCTTACTGCCCTCGCCCCCATCGCTGGTCATCCAATGATGTCACAACCACGTCAGCACCACGTCATATTCACCACATCAGCGCCAAATCATCTGCCACGTCACCTTCCGTACCCCCTACTACGCAACAAAAATTTCTACGTCATGATGACGTCATCATAAAAAGCGCCAAAAAGCCAATTTTTGATTAAAAACCCCGTGAAAACAGTTGTTTTTTACCTTTTTACTGTGTGAACTTTGCTAATCCTTTGCATGTAAATGACGATGAGTTCACCTGCAAACGTTCAGTCCGCCACCTCGACCACCTTAGCTCAGCACCCCACTGTGCAAATCACCTCCCAATCAACCAGCAAGTCAAGCACACTGTGAAAAACAAGTATTTACCATTATCTTGTAAAAAAACCCTGTGAATTTCAATTTTTCACCATAAAAATTGTCTGGCAATCCTAGAAACTGGTCGAAATTTCACCCTACTGCTACACACAAGCCCCCCTGGACCATCTACCCACCAAAAAACCTGCACATTGCCTAGCTAGCCGAGAAAGACAAGAATTCACCTAAATCTTGCTCACAAGCTCCTTGATTGACTTCCATTTGCACAATTACCCACTAAAACTACTAGTTTGCCCATCTTTTGCTATACAACTGCCAATTCTGTTCCACTAAGCGAAATCCCTTCCATTTTTTAACCGAGCTCGAGTCAATTTGTTCAGTAATTACTAAGGGGAAGGCCTTGAAACCATTGTTGCTCCTCCCTTACAATATAAATTCTTCAATCCTCACCCTTTTGCTTCAAATTCTGCCCACCAAAGTCTAAACAAAGCTCCAATTTGCAAAATTCTCTGAAAAGCCCCAGGGCCTCTATTTTGCCCACTACTGTTGTAAAAATCAACATTCTACTCAAAGAACACCTGATAATTTATAAAAATGGCAGCCCCTGCTCCAGGAGCCCTCAATGTGACCCCTCTCAATGCCCCACATAAAGAACTGGAGTGGTTACCCCTAGTTTACAAGGACTTCCAAATTAATGATATAATGGATAACACATCTCATCTCCATGCCTTTTGTGAGATCAAGAACAGCCATAGAAACAAAACTGACATCTTTGGGATCTGGCAGTCCAATATGCCCATGTACTACCTTCCTTGTGTGAATGTTTTTCCTGAGCTCATTCACCAATGCCATGCAAATTATGAGCCCACTCAAAGGGTAGTAATGTCTCCTTCTGGGATAGTTTTATTCTATATCACCCGTGAATCAATAAGTAAGATGCTACATTTCAAACCAACTGAACCATTGACTCCTCTTACCATGGGATTTATGCTTGATCAAGGTGCCAAATTTCCAAGTACAGAGATAACCAGAATTGGCAAAACATTTATGAAACCCAACTGTCAACCACAAGAACCTCCTCCATACCTGGACACTTGGTTCAATGAAGTAGGAAAGTTCATCATTGACATGATAGCCTACATCTTGGGATTCAAAACCAGTGAATATGTAGATGAAACCACATTGGTCCTAATGTCCATTTTTTCTCCAGGACAGCCCCCTGCTGTCAAGTATGACTATGCCACCTACATTGCTAATAAGATCCATGAACAATTTATGAGCATGGACAGAGAAGGAGTGTTTAGATACACATCATACATATACCATGTGTTGCTCTACTATCAGCCAGATAGCTTTCAAGTTCCCCTCAGAAAATTTGATGTCAAGGGAGAGCCAAGGTCTGTTATCTTATGGACCCCAGTCTTCCACCATGTTTACTTCTCTCCTTACACTTATTGTGAATTTATTTATCTATTCATATATCCAGCCACCTCTTTATTGATAACAAGTCCTCCAGACAGGCTTTCTGGTGAAATGAAGAGAATTCTACAGCTCTCCAAGAGCTATAGCATAGGTGACTGGTACTTCTACCAGAATCACACTGTGATTTGGATTTATGGCTATCAGCTGAGCCCCTACAAATTGCCAAGATATGTGCCAATGCGCGTGTTTACCCTGGAGTACTTTAGACAATTCATCCAGGCAGATACAATCCATTTCTATGAGGCCAAGAAGAAGGTACAACTTAAGATAAGGAATCAACTGGGCCCTTTCACCTTCAACCAGAGGGAAGCCTGGCTAGAAGCTGATGAGATTTTAGGGTAGAAACTCAGACTAAAACAGAGCTTCTATTGGGCACCATATGATCCCAATCATTTTATAAGTTATAGGAAAGTAAAAAATAAGCTACCAGCATATGTCCACTCTCCAATCCCTGAAATCCAGCAATATTCCAATCAACAAGAGTGGATAGAGGGCACATTGTTTGAAGAATTGACTGAGGAAGAGAGATTGGAAAAAGCAATGAAAGAGCTTGAGAAAACACTTGACCTGGAATCTTTTGGACAAGTACCTTTTAAGCTACCCCAACACATTGGAGGGGACACATCTTTTGCTGAGAGCTCAGAGCAAGCAGCACGAAGGCCAACTCAACAAGAAAGGGCAAGGAAGTGACGGATGCAGAACAACATACCATGGTTGATCAGCCCTCTACAACATAAGAACAAGGTGAAGGGAAGGCTCCCCCAACTAAAACCAAGGCTTCTGAAGCCCCTGTTCTACAGACTCCTCAAAATGAAGAGAAGAGCAGAAAAAGAGACAGAGAAGAGGATGCCCCTGCCAATGGACCATCAGAACAAATAGGAGATAAGAGGCAGAGGTTAAATCCATATTCAGAAGAAGAGTTTGTGGAAGACACCACAAGCACCATGGGAGGACAGGGAAGAACTGAGCAACAGGCATCTCCACTACCTGGCACCTCAGCTATCTCATTCCAGCAAGAGCTAGAGAGGCAACATAGCATGGAGGTTTCATCCACCAGACCTCAAAGCAAACAAATCTCGGACATCAAGAAGGCTTTTACTGATATTAAAGCTAGAAATGATCCAATAAGGATGCAGCTTTATAATCAATTGATGAGGACAGCACCTACTAATCAACATAGGCTAATGGTTGCCTATGATATTCAGGAGAAGAAAATGATCCTCAACGACTTCAAACCTAAGACACAGCAACTCCAGTCAGTTGTTGACTATATAAGAACTAATCTGGAAGTGCTCGCCAAGGATATTCATCCAATTTACCAGATTGAGTTACATAAACAAACTGGGGAGATGGTGTATGCCACCTTGGCTGATAAGGCATTGGTAGCTCACCAACTGAAAAATTCATTATATAATACCTCAGCCCAATTAGAATTGGAAAAGGCTTCCTCCTTGGCTAAGGACAACGGGATTAAGTCCTTCGAAGAAATCATCATCGAGTTGGGGCATAACCCTAAGGATGAAAAAGCCACCAAAGCATTGATCAAGAAGAAGGAGGAGGATATTGCAGCCCTTAAAAAGCGACTAAAATTGCCAATAACAGTGCATCCACAAACTGCAGAGGTTGCACAGAAAAAGGAGGAAGAGGACATGGTAAGTCTGCTATTAAGAACGAATGAAAGATTGGAAGAAACAGAGCAAGCATTGGAGAAGGCCCTTAAAGAGAAGCAGGGAGAGTCCACCTCCCAACCACTTGAAGAAGCTCCAACAAGTGCCACTGCTCCCCCCACAGATACAGCAGCACTCCCTCCTACCATCCTAGCATCAACAATAGGTACAGCAACTACAGATGCTACAGCAGCACCAACAGCAGAGCAAGAAACCAGCATGAAGATGGAAGAAATGATGAAAGCAGTGAAAGACCTAGAGGCTCAAATGTCAGAGCTCAAACAAACAAAAGAAAAACTAGCCAAATTGGAGGTGAGTTATGACAAGTCAAAGATGACAGTAGCAGAAAAAACTAGAGAAGTAAAGACCCTAGAAAACAAGGTGAAATCATTGGAAAATGATCTCACCTTACGAAAACCTCTAGTAGATATTAAGATGATTTTGTGGACCAAGATTGGCCAGTCCATTACTGACCAATGGAGGTCAATTGAGACAATCTATAAACAGATTGAGTTAATAGAAAGAGCACAAGAGAAAATCCAAAGGGCCAGGGCATCATTAGGAAATATGCCTAAACAGACTAATAGGCTCATTCATTTTTTGAATACTAATACAAAGGAACAGTTAGCAGCTTTAGAGATAACTGACAGGACAGGCACCATTTTGACAATAAAGAAGGTGCTAACCATGAGAGGTTTTATACAAACTTTGGAAAGGAAGTGTCAAGAGATGCAGATGGATATAGATGCCTTCACAGAAAAATTCACAAAATTGCAACAGAGAGGTTTACCCAGTTTACTAACAAGCAATCAAAAACTGTTAACACATCAACAGTATTCTCACATGGTAAACATGTATGTAACAAATCAAACCACTGCATCATTCAGCAGTTCAGAGGACACAGGACCTCCTTCCAGGCAGAGCTTGAATGACAAATTGGAAGGATTATTTTTTATAGAACATGAAATAATTCATCTTTTTGAAGTCAAGCCTACCTTTTACAGGTATACTGAGGCTGATGAAATACTGGTAAAGATACAAAGACACTAGTTACCCACAGAACACTGGTGGCAGAGGATGCTAGAAGTCTTGCCTAAATAATTTGGATCTTGCTGCCTTTTACACCTGGTCAAATAGCAAGACACGTGGAAAATATCAAGAAAGGAGCTCAAGTGAGGATCAAGACACATTAAAGATGGAACAAGAGCAGGTGAACAAATCAGGACAGCAACGCAGGAAGGAAAATCAAGGACATGACTACCAGCCGAATTCCTGGGTAAAGGTTTAAAAATATCTAATCAATTAAAGCAGCCAGCACAGCCTCAATAACTCCTGCCTTTATTTTTGCATTCATTTCTCTGATAGAGTGGGTGAACTGAGTTATTATTTCATATCTTATCCTCAAGATATTTTGTAAATATTTTGTTATAAATACCTCCCCAAGGAATGTATTTGGGGTTGGTGATTCTCCCATTTGAACTACGTTGTAACTCAGATATTCATTAATACAAGGGGCATTGAAATGCATTTTTGTTGGACCTTATGAATGTGGATGTGATGACTCTGGACTCTCCTACAGAATTCCTGTGTCTTGCTTTGACTCAATAAGTTACTCTAATTGTGTTTTTGTGTTTACTATGTTTACAAATCTCATATATGTTTCATAATATTAACAACAGGGAAAACGAATAGCCCAGAACATGTTTAAATACACTCTATGTTCAAATCCTGTTGTTATCTATGTTTTCTTCACAATTAGCTTGAATGGAAATTCTTAAATGCTTCTATTTCTACTAATTCCTTCGTTTTGAACATTGTCAAGGAATTCTTCGCTGCTTCTTGAAAGTATTCAAGCACCTTCCCTCTGCCTCTAGGATAAAGGATTCTTGACTGCCCTTTACCCCCTGGCCTACATCCCATCCATCATTGGTTTTAATATTGTTAAAAATTGATTATCTTGCTCTGTAGTATTGCCTATCATCATAGAAACACACTCAGCAGTCCACTTTAATAGACTCCATTGCCCAGTGGAATTAACCCTATCAGACCTACATCCTACCCCTACTTGAAATCACCATCCAAACCCATTTAATACAAACCTTTGCACATCATAACTAACATAAAACTTAAAATAAACAAAGTTGAAACATATAGAGAGAGCCCTCTCTGGATGCAGTTGGGCTAGAAATTGCATCTAAAAGACTGGTTAGTGGTTACCTCAGCCGTATTCCCTTTTCTCAACAAGTTTTGGGGAACAACCTGAGTGATAACACTATACATGGAAATGGCATGTTTGTATTTAAAAATATTCAAGTAATTAAACTGAATATAAAGAGGACTACAAAATGGCATAAGTGATACTGATTGTTTGGGACAAACGGATACATGTGAAATTATAAACAACCCATGATTCACAACACCTATTTTAGATTTGGAAATCATATAACTATTACAACCAAAAAAAAATTTGGTTAGGAACAAGCATAGAAGACATCCAAGCACCATAAAAAACATAGTTGTAATAGGTTTGGTATTCACTCGAACAATGGATAGGAAGAGGGAATTCTTCGCTATCTTACAGCAATTGAATTGATTTTGTGTGTACTCGAACATGCTTAAATATGGCAACAATAATATTCCAATTTAATTTGTCCTTGAATTAAATTGTGAATTAAAATCGAATTTAATCTTAACAGCTACTTGGAAATAATTAATTAGTTGGAGAAATTCAAGTTAGAAGTCTTTCTGAAGTCATGCAAGAGTTATCTCTTAAATTAAGGAGATAAGATTGAGTTATATTTGAGTTGTAATTAGTTAACTCAGTTTACTGAGTTAAGTCTAGTTAAACTAGTTCCAAACTGTTTGAGGAACTAATAGTGAGTTATGGTCAGTTGATGCATTAATGCACTCAACTAGTGCTACTCCATTTAACTAAAGATTCCCTCATCAGAAACTCATGCATGTCTATTTTGAGAAGGACCCAATTGAGATTAATGTTCAAGGACAATGTACTATCAGTTTCATGTGTTTTCTCATGGAGAAAACTCATGCATGCCGTCAAGGATTTATCCTTGAGGATTACGCAGTTTTGAAGGCTAATCATCCACAAGGAACAATGCAAGGAAATAGGAGCTTGGAGGGTAGAGAGGAAGGCTGGAGAGAAGCCAAGATTTCCTATGAGCATCTGTGAGGATTGTACTGAGAGCTGACTAGATGTGAGAGCTAAGACTTTGTATAATTCCTATGTATTTCCACCATGTATGATAATACAATAGTGTGGGGTTTTTATCTGAGGACTTCCCCAAAAGTATTTTCATGTGTATTTTGTATTGTGCCATTGGTTCTTCTTCTTCTGGTTATATTGTTTAGCTCAATCTTTAAGCTTCCGCAAATTGATAGTAGAAGTAGGTTATAGTATTCTTCTTGGATTTTTATTGCATTATCGGGTTAACCTATCACGGATTTTCTACATGGTATCGACGTTGTGAACAGTGTACTGAGAAGAGAATTCGAAGTTTGAAGTTCAGGGTTGCAGGTGCAAATCGAATTCATATCATACTTCAAGGTTGGCCAATGGTGTTATGTGGCTTGAGACTCGAGTATGCCTTGGAAGGTAGCTTGAATTACATAGCATGGAAAGATAGAATGGAGGCTATATTAGAAGACAATGGCTTGAAGGAATTCATTGATCAAGAAATCCCAAAGCCAACTTCAACTAATGCACAAGAGTTGGCTGAGTGGAAGAAGTGTGTGTCGAAGGCGAGATGGATCATCCTTGAGGGAGTATGAGACTATATTGTCTCGAGTTTCCTTGGGAAGGATACTCCATTTTCAATGTGGAAGACATTGAAGGACCTCTACCAAAACAATAGCGACTAGAGGAAATTGGTGCTCAAGGATAAGCTTTGAAGAATCAAGATGGAGAAGGGCGATATTATTTCCACATATCTGAACAAGCTCACCACCTACAGAGATGATCTTGGTAGTGTGGGAATAACTATTGTCGATGATGATATGGTGAGCCTCACCCTCCTTGGCCTTCCAAAGAGTTGGAATAGCTACCAGGACTCTGTGAATGGAAGGCAGAAACTGTCGGATTGGGAATGACTGTGGTCAGATCTTATGCAAGAGGAGATCAGGAGGAGCACACGAGATGGTTCTTCATCCAAGAATGATGGTGAAGAAAATATGGCCTTAGCAAGTAAGGAAAGGAAAGCGAAGGGGAAGGCTTCCCATTTCAAACCGAATTCTTCTCATGAAGGGAAGAAGGGTGACATGTCTAAAGTAAGATGCTTTCATTGTCATAAGATGGGACATTATGCGACTAATTTCCATCGAATAAGTCCAAGAAGGGACCCTCAGAAGGATCAGAAGGTGAGGCATTAGCCTCTCAGTTAGAAATGGAGTTTACCCTCATCGCATGCATGGTGTCATTGATGATGGGTTGTGTCTGGTATCTTGACACTGGAGCCACATTCCACATGACCGGTGATAAAAAATTATTCAATGCCTTGAAGGAGAAAGACCTCAAGATGCGCATAGAGATGGGTGACGATGGAAGTTATAATGTTTCAGGAGTGGGCACAGTTGCTTTGAAAGGGAGCATGGAGCTCCTCTCACCTTGACAAATGTGATGTATGTGCCTAGAATGAAGAAGAACTTGGTATCGGTCGCGATGTTGGAGGAAAAAGGCTATGATGTTGTCTTCAGTAAAGGAAAGGCATTCCTAAGACACATAGCCACGGGTCAGGCCAAGAGGATAGGGATTCGGGTGAAGAATCTCTATAAACTAGAGGTAGATGATTGTGCAGCATTGAGTATGAAAGAAGAATTGGTGCAAAGCCAAGACATTGGCGAGTTTTGGCACAGGCGGTTGGGCCATTTGCATCATGGGGCTTTGAAGATAATGCAGCAGATGTCTACAGGACTTCCCAAAGGTAAACTTGATCAAGTTGACACATGCAAAGGTTGTACCTTGGGAAAGTACACCAAGTCTTCCTTTCATGATCGATACAGTCGAGCAGAGGCTATCTTGGAGTGAGTTCATACTGATTTGTGTGGACCATTCTCAACAACATCCACAATGAAGCAAATTTATTATGTGATTTTCATTGATGACTATTCTCATAAATGCTGGATTTATTTCATGCAGAAGAAGGACCAAACTTTCACAAAGTTTTGTGAGTTCAAAGCTTTGGTCGAGAAAGAGTCAGGGAAGAAGATCAAGGCCTTGAGAAGCGACAACAATGGAGAATATGTTTCTCAAGAGTTTAAGGACTTCTGTGCAGTGGAAGGAATTAAGTGAGATTTGACGACACCTCATAACCCATAACAGAATGGGGTGGCCGAGAGGAAGAACAGAACCATTGTACGGGCAACATGGGCAATGTTGCATGACCAAGGCCTACCACTTCACTTGTGGGTTGAGGCATGGAACACAACGGTCTATTTGTAGAATAGAAACCCACATGACATACTTGGGATGAAGACACCAGAGGAAGCTTTCTCCTCTAAGAGACCAGATGTGGGTCACTTCAAGATCTTTGGCTCATCGGTATATTGCCACGTGACAAAGGATGCACGGAAGAAGCTTGAGACGACAACAGAGTTGGGGATATTTTTGGGGTACACTAATACACCTCACAACTATCAGGTGTACTTTCCTACCAGTCGAAGGATAGTGGTTCGCAAAGATCTCAAGTTTGATGAGCAGAAGGCCATTTGAGTTTCCCTTGAGAGGGAGCTCCAACTACAGGTTGTGGAGGAACTATTGGTTCCTAAGGAGGAGGAGCCTCAGACTGATGTAGAGCAACCACATGCAGAGGTTCCAGAAGTGGAGACATCCACTCAAGCAGAATCTTCCAGAGATGGATGGTAGCGCACAAGAGAATCTGACAAATTGTTGGAGGATGCGAGAGAGAATGTGGGAGCACCATCTTCTTAGCGCAGACAGAGGAGGTCACCTGAGAGGTACACTGGATATATGGCCCTTGTTGGGGAATGTGTTGAGACCAAGCCATCTTCCTTTGAGGAAGCAGTGCAGCAGCCAATTTGGGTTGATGCTATTGTGGAGGAGTATGACTCCATAGTTCGTAATAGTGTTTGGGACACGGTTCCAAGACCGGAGAACAAGTCAGTTGTGAGTTCCCATTGACTTTACAAGGTAAAGCAAGCTACTGATGGTGGTGTGGAGAAGCATAAGGCAAGATTTGTGTTTGGTCAATTTAGTGTTGTCTAAATTGCTATCATAAATTGTCAACCCGGGGCTCGTAAGCTGATCAAGTGAAGTGTACAATATATACTTAAGTAGCCTTTCCTAGTTCTTTTTGTCATTTTTAGTTTATGTCTAACTTATCTTCCTAATGTGATGTGATGAAGTTATAAACAAGTGAGTGAATGTGTGTGTATGTGGCAATTTCTAAATGCTTCTTGAATTTTAAAGAGAAAACTTGAACAATAACTTGGAATGGAATTAAAGCTTCGAATGAAAGTAAAGCATCAAACAAAAAGACCAATGGCACTAGTCCAATGCCTTTACTGCTGATAAGAATGAAAATGACATGTACATTAACTCGGCTGAAAGCAAGAACACTACTTTAACTCCTCTATTGAATCTAAAGCAATGCAAAAATTAAGTGACAAATCACACTACTTAATTCTCCTTTAACATTCTGCCTTTAGCTAAATTGATCATGTGAAAAAGAGTTAGGAGTGAATTAGCAATATGAGTCTAAAACTAAATAAACCAAGCTGCAATTAGATGATGTTTTGTTCCCATAAAAGTTAGTGAATTATGATAAAAAAAAAGAACCATCAAGAGATTAGCAACTTGACAAAACTTGATAAAGTAAACTAGGCAAGGAAACTAACTAAGCAAGGAAACTAATGAAAATCAAAGCGAAAGTCAGAAGTTTAGATAAGACAACTTCAGATGCCACTAGTGTTAGAAAGAAGGAAAAGCACATTGTCCTGGGCTCCTAACAAAGTTGTAAAAACACACACTGATCAGTCATGAAAAGTACAGAAACGTAAAGCAGCATGATTCAAACTGTACATTAATATACATGGTGAATTAGAGAAAAAAGGAATGCAGGAAAGAAAATTTAAAAGCTACTGTATAATGGTTGTAGTAGACAGGGGCCCTCCATCCACTTCAACCAATTAAAAAGATCAGCTACATAGGTAAGAACAGAACTATCTTCTTGGTATTAAATCAGCACATAACAAAATACAGTGGGGAGCGTAAACGCTATGTAAAAGAGTCTTGAAACATAGTTTACAACAGCAAAAGACTAACTTCCAAAAACTAACTAATCAGCGTGTAGAAACGCTTTATTTATAGCAGGAACACAAACTGTTCTGTGCGTAAACTAAG
>APFE030302881.1:91446-103891 GCA_000404065.3 Pinus taeda
GACCACATTTCATAAATTTTCAGATTGGATCCACAAATAACATCAATCAAACATCAAGAATTTCTGCATCAACCAATCACCATTTCACCAGCCAAGACTGAATCAAAATAAACACTTCTCTGTCAACTGTACCCAGATCATAGTAACTGTAATCACACCTCAAATTCTAAACCCAGATCACTGCAATAATCAACAAAAGCAGCTAGAACATAAATTATGAGATGTACGCTACTTCAATATTCAGAAACTTGTGTGCATACGATTCTGTGTTAAGATCAACCTGTGTATACGCACTTATGACTTCCAGAAACTACGTGTATACACACCTGTGCTAAGATCAACCTGCGTATACACGCTTCTAACTTACATAAACTGCGTGTATATGCTCCTTCGCTTCACTGAACCTGCGTACAGACCTATAAAGATAATTTACCCCTTCAAATGTTCAGATATTAGTTTACCCAGATTATTAGATTTATAGATCAAGCAAGTGCCACATAGAATAGATCAACATCATACAAAGATACTATCAATCAAGCCTTAAGATTTTGACCCATCAAAGGAACTTATCCTTCTCCTTGCGCTCAGGTTCCTTCTTCCTTCAGATCCAGATCTGCACCATATCCCAATCACTGTATTCCAGATCTCGCACTTTATCAGATATTCAATAATTCAGATGATCCCTTGCCAAATGATCTCCTTCCTCTTTTATAGCCTTAGGCCTTTCACAATACCACGGTCCAAAACCATAACAATTCAATACCATGGACCCAATACTTGGGATCAACACTTATGACGAGATACCATGGCCCAAAACCATAGGTTCAAATACCAAGGACTAAATACCATGGACCAGAAACAATTTTTCCCACATGTACGCGCTTTTCCTTGCATGAAAGTGTGTGTATACACATACGCGCCTTGGGAATGTCCAACCCGCGTGTATACGTGGCTTCGTCAAAGTGAACCTGCGTATATGTCTTTTTCTTCTTTCTGAGTGCCTGAACTGTGATCTGTCACCAGAGTGAGTTGCCATCAAGGACAACACCTATGCCATAGCACCAAAACTGCCAAACCTGTGTCAGAATTCCAACAAAATTATCTCTAAATTAATTGTTGAAAGAATCCGTGGAAAGCTTTCTCTATATCTCACAAAAGAACAACATGGTTTTCTGAATGGCAGGAATCTTATAGACACGGTGGCTATTGCTCAAGAAGCCCTACACTCTATGCACACAAAAAAGCTTGCTGCAGCCATCCTTAAATTAGATCTTAGGAAAGCCTACAATTGCATAGATTGGGGCTACCTGAGGTGTCTCCTCATAAAGATCGGTCTAAATGATCAATGTACGAGATGGATAATGGCATTCGTGGAAGGCGTGAACTTTGCAATTCTCATTAATGGATGCCCATCTCCTTTCTTCTCGGCTGGAAGAGGTCTTTGTCAGGGATGCGCCCTGTCTCCCTTGTTATTCATTTTGGTTATGGATACTCTAAGTCTTCACCTGAAAAATGTTGTGGACACGAGGAGCATTGGCCCGCTGTATATTTCTAGGGGATGTTTCATCTCTCATAACCTCTCCGTGGACGACATCCTCCTCTTTGCTATGCTCTGTTGATGATATTGGGACTTTCTGCACGGGATTTTGGGCTCCTTTCAAAAAGCAACTGGTTTATGCATAAACAAAGGAAAATCTGTATTACATTATGGAAATGTGGATTTCAATGATATGGAATACGTCTCACAGCTGTACGGGATTCAGGCTGCCCCCATAAAGGAGGGTATGAAATATCTTGGCTTCAATCTGAAACCCTCGACATATTCCATTAACGACTGGACTTGGATCACCAACAAATTCTATAAGCTGATTTCGGGATGGGAATATAGGTGCTTATCTTTGGTGGGCAGATTGATCCTTACCCAATCTGTGCTCACTCAATTATTCGTCTATTGGGCACAACTTTATTATTTGCCTTCAACAATCATAAAATAGATTAAACAGTTTGATGGCCAATTTTATATGGGGAGGGAATAAAGAAAAGAGAAAATACCATCTCACTAACTTAAAATAATTAACCCTTCCAAAGAAAATGGGGGGTTGGGGCATCATGCATCTATGAACATTTGGTATGGCCCTTCTTTGCAAATCCTTGTGGAGAGCTGTCTTTGGGGACAATTTATGGAGCACTGCAGTGAAAACAAAGTATCTCTAGAACAAAGACATTCTATATTGGTACATGACCAGAAGTTTTGGAAGAAGTCAAGGATCGGTCATATGGAGAAGTTTTATAAAGGTATCACAATTCTTCTTTAAGAGATTGTTATGGAAATTTCAATCTGGCAATAGCATATTAATTGGTCTCGATCCTATTTTGGGAGTACAGTCGGACTCTCCCTTCCCTCAACATCTCCTCACAACCCTTCATCAGAAATGACTGTTCTATTGGGCACAGGTAATTCACAGATGGAAAGGATCTATTCCCACGTGGAAAACAACAATTGAGCTGGGGCTGGATGCTTCTCTAACTGATAATTGGAATAAGATAATTTGGGATATGAAATTAGCAGGTTTATACAAATCTGAAGTGAAGGACAACATTGTTCTACAGATAAAGTAAGGAAAGTCAAATGTTTTGGTCAAGGATATTTATCTTTCCATGATTGCAAATCAAATGGATGCCTCCCGTAGAATTTTCCCTGTGTCCTTCTAGAAAACCGGTGTTACTCTCAATATCACATTATTTGCATGGTTAGTTTTTCATGATAAGAACCTCATTTGGACTAATTTGCAAAAAAGAAACTGGCAAGGGCCAGCTATTTGCTCTATTTGTTTTGCAGATACAGAAGACAATTATCATATGTTCCTAAATTGTCATATCACCCGGAATCTTTGGAATCGGCTGGCACTTCATTTTGGTTTTGTTGTCTTCTCTCCCCCCTCTACAACAGAGGCCTTTCATTGGTGGATCACCCAGAAAACCGAATGAAGACCTATACCTCTATTAGTTTTCTGGTTTGTCTGGAAATGGAGAAATAAAAAAAAAATTGAAAATGGAGGGGAGGATTTCGGTCTCATATATGACAAAATTATTCTTGTTTATTCTACTATCCTTCCAGTTTCTCCCCAATAGCCAAAATATCAGCAAAATTCAGCGTCAGACTATCTCTCCACTCCCCGGGCGCACTTCGACGGAGCATTAAAGATGGCGTATGCGGCTGCGGAGTATATTTACACATAGCAAAGGAACAAAGTTACTATATCTACTGGAATGGAGGAATGGGAACGAACAATCGAGCTGAGACAATGGCCCTCCATGGACTTCTCATCTTTTGCACCTTTTTGGGAATTGGCTCAATTCATATTTATGGAGACTCAAAAGTCATTATAGAGCATGTTACTGGAAAACTATCTATTAATAGTGACTCTCTTATGGGGTGGATGAACAGAATTGCTGATCTTTGGGATCCATCAC
Organism: Pinus taeda; assembly: GCA_000404065.3. Lineage (NCBI taxonomy): Eukaryota > Viridiplantae > Streptophyta > Pinopsida > Pinales > Pinaceae > Pinus > Pinus taeda. The sequence continues at coordinate 94,921 of APFE030302881.1, forward strand.
GTTTTCCTATTTCCCATATCATGCGCTTGCAAAATTTGGAGGCAGATGATCTTTCAAAAAAAGGTTTGCTATCCTCTCCAGATATGTGGCACCTCAGCATCACTGTGGATTCCTTTACATACTGCCCACATCCATTCAAAATGCCCGACATATAGTAGTGACACATCTAGCATGTTTGTCTTTTGTTTTTTTGCCTCCAATCCGTTTTTATCCTGCCAAAAGGACTATCTCTCTACTCTTTTCTACCGTCTTAGAATTTTTATGAGACTCTAAATCCAGTTTTTGTCCAGAATATCATAAAGAAAACAATCTTGTTTTCTTTTATATATTTCTATGTTGTTTCACTAGCTGGGAAGTATCAGCTGACCTGTTTATATACTCAATCTCAGCGTGTACCGAATTTTTTTTTGACTTATATAATACAAATATTCAGCTTTTTCTCCTGAAAATATATATATATATATATATATATATACACGCAAAAGAGATTTCACTTTCACAATCTGCCAAGAAAATCTAACTCAAGTTGGTCTCCCACAAGTCCTAAGTTGGGACCTATTTTATATTTAAGATTTTGATTACTATGACATGTTTTGGAAGCTAAATACATGATACATCACCCTTCTTAATTCTACAAATTGGCCATGTCTACTCCTAGTGACCACAATTTTTAAATTTTTACAATATTTCTAAGAAACCAAACAACATAGCTCCTGTGGTCTACTATAGACAACCACCTTTCACATTTCTGTTAAGCACCCAATACCTAATCTCAATATCCCACCATTGCTCCATGGTTGAATCTAGATTTTCAAATTTTAGAGATCACAAACTCAGTGAAATTATAAACTCTAGATATTTCCTTCATCTTCTTATCAATTATATTAAACTTTACAATTTGCTAAACAAATTTTGTTTCTTATGTTTGGTTACAATCAATGTTAAATCTAGATTTTCAAATTTTAGAGATCATAAACCTATAGCAAAATTATACATTTGTCTTTTTCATTTTTTTATAAACCATATTTAAAAAATACTAAATTATAAGAAGTAATTATAAAACTTTTTTGCTTGTGGTATAAAAGTAAATATTTTATTAAATATTAAATAAAAAACTAAATACGTCAAAATGACATATTTATGGGTCATCATGAACCTAGCCATTGTTGAAGGATGGATTTGAACTTTGAAGACTGTTAGCAAGTCAACCATCTAGCCCCGACCTTCCTAAATTCTGCGTTGAGAGGGGAGGGGCATTTCAATTTGTGCAAGTTCTACCGACATTATATTTCACACAAATTATGTTAGATTGCTTTAACTCTCAGACCGTAACAATACTATGCATGGTTTACAAGGATCGAGGCTTCATTTCTTTCACATTTTTGTTTAATTCTTTATAATACAAATTTGTTAATTAAAATTCATTTTTGTATAAACACAGCGAAATATAAAATTCAAAAACAATGGAAAACTGCATGGTACTGTTATCAACCAACCAAAATCTAATTGACAACCTGCTGTAGCATTAAAAAAATATACATAGAGAGTCTATCGGTAAATAAATAAATTAATCAATAGTATACTGTAGGTCCAAAATAGTTAAGTAAAACAATATATTGTGGGTTGACATTGTTGTTAACACGGGATAGGGTGGAGGATGGGAGTAGTCAAGGCCTTCGCTAACTTGATGGAGCGGAATGAGAACGGGCTAATATTTAGAGGTACATGTTGTGATGGGTCCCACGGAGTCGGCCGCAACCGTAGGCGGCTACCCATGGGCGCCACTCCTTTTCACACCTCTGTTAACGACCGACCCGCCACTCAGCGAGCCACAGCCCAAGCTACCCTTCACATTACATAATGCATAGTAGAGACCACCATCCCCATATAGCGAGAGTTTGACTATTCAGTCTTTCCATGGATTCAAAATATTTAACATTGCTCGTCTCTGCATGACTTGCAAGATGAGAATGCAACAGGGGAGCAGAACAGAACAGCGCAGGAGATTCTGATCTCGCAACCAGTTAAAGCCAAGCCTGGTATTCTATTTTTCCTTTGTTCTAACAACCTAACCTCAACTTATATTATATTGTATTGATTTCTGTGTAACCTATTATGGGTATGGCCTGGCCTGAGTTGTTTCTTTGATTTTTGAGCTGCTGCTCATAAGCCTATCCAATTATTTTGTGATTCTGGCACTGGCCTTGGATATCATGATTGCAAAACCTTCGGGGTTAACAGAATGACGAAGGAATTGTATGCAGTGCAATCCTGGTTTTAGGACACTTATACCTGGGCAATGGATACAGAATAATGGTTTCATTCTGTATTTCTTGGTTAACAGATTCAACTAGAGTGTCTCTTTCTTTGTTTAGAACAATATATAGGGCAAATCTTGTTGTCTGTGTTATTTTTGGGTTGTTTGTTGGAATATTAAGCATAAGAAGTCCATGCTATTGATTGAAGAAGCTTATTTTAGACAGGTGTATACTCTGTTTCTTAGGGATGAAGAAGCTTATTTTAGACAGGTGTATACTCTGTTTCTTAGGGATGATCGCCCCTTCTTCCAAAAATAACGAGAGGTCAATTGAGGTTTGGTTCTCTCTGGCAGTGGATAATGCTTCCAGAAGATATTCTCCATTTTCAAACTTCCTACTGGAATTAACAACTGTTTCCCTATAAGATGGCTTTCTCTCTCTGTCTCTGTCAAATGCTTTGCCAATTCAGAAGCTCGCTTCAGGGCACAAGTACCTGGGTCTATACAATAACATCTTCCCTCAGTTCTGTAATCACATTGCTAACAGTCTTTTGTCATACCTCGCGGGCCAATTTGACCTGTGTTTTATATCTATGTAATGTTGCAAGTCATCTGGTTACAGTGGCATATCCTATGTTTGCTTCTGGGTTTATGCAATAGCATCTTCCCTCACTTCTGTAATAACATTGCTGAAAGTGTTTTTGTCATACCTTGTGTGCCAATTTGGCCTGTGGTTGATATCTATGTAATGTTGCAAGTCATCTGGTTACAGTGGCATATCCTATGTTTGGCATTTCCTTTCCACATCAATGGTCCCCTTCTCCTTGTAATGGGTTATATTGATGTTTACCAGTGAAATAATGGGAGGACATGTTGTACTGGTTGGTGTCTGTGTTGTTGGTTGTATTTAATATTAGCCTTTCGTCCTCAAACAACATGATCGATTTCTTTGTCTGCATGACAAATGCAAAGGGAGTAATCTCCCTGTTATTTTTCACTGGGTTTTATTGGGTTTTCCCTAATGAGGGTTACCTACCCCTCCTTTTCCCACGTAGACTGAAGTTTCCATCTAATCTGACTGTAAAAATGCTTGAGCTGAGAAGAGGTACCACTGTGCTCTGTGTTAGTAACTCATTTTATCTGCCTTTAACTGGGAGTTGATTGTAAGATGGAATTCTGCCTTCCATCTCTCTGTGTATAAAAGTTTGCATTAACTTTTCTCTCGGAGATGCCAAGACAGGAATCCCCATTTTCTTTTGTTACAATATATAGCATTGACATTACCCTCTGAAGTTGGAGTAGGCAATGTTTCTCTCCACATAATTTGTTATGTCCTTTTCTGAAATCTCAAGAGTCAAGCATGTGTTGTATTAACAATTCTTTAAAATAATAAAGGGCAACCCCTGGTTTCTCCCTCTGTTAAAGGTTTGCGATGTGTTAGTATCGCCTTACCACGGGGGATTTTGAGCTAGTTACTTTAGCCTATGTACCATTCTGTAGTCTATGTTTGACCATTGTTTGTTCATTCTTTGTCGGTATTTGAAATGTTCTAGACAATGTATCTGAGGCTTCCCAAGACAATAATTCATCCATGGTTTTTTATAGATGCTTCAAAGAACTTCGCCGACAAATCCAAAATCTCAGACTATGAAGATGGAAATGTTATCAGCTCAATGGTTGTCAGCTTTGGTATGCTTCAAATTCATCTATATTCTTATTTGAGCTTTCATATAAGATGGAGAGAGTCATTGATATCAAACTGACTAGCATTCCTTATTTTTACAGGGCATGGAAGATCCTGCACTTTTAAGGCAATATAGCACTTTATCTACTCCAACTCTGGAGCAATTACCGGTATCGATGGACTATCAGCCCCATGAGAATTTTGACCAGGGTGGATCCTTTCAGTGTTTCAATCCCATGGAGAATATCAAAATTCCTTCAACAGCATGCTCGGAGTATAATTCAGGTGTCAGGTTTTCAGAAGTTCTAACAGGTTACGAGAGGCCTGTGAAAATTCCAAAGGCCAATAATTGGGATTCAACTTCATCTCAATTGCCATTCTCCTCTGTCTACTTGCAAAATTCTGTGGAGAACGTTCAAGTTCAGCAACAGCACTGCTCACCCCAGCAGCTTGAAAGTTATATTACGAGTCTCCCACAAGTGAAAGATGACATATATGAAACAGCGGCACCAAGAACCCCCGCTATCCAGGGAGAGATCATGGCTTCCAAGGGATCTGCTGGCCAGAAGAGTTGTATTTCTCATTCTGACATTAACCATGGTCTAGATGCATTTAATTTGTCTGCAGGAGGAGAATTGTTTTCAACACAAAGTTTTTTCATGGGAAAGAATTTCCTAGATGCGAATATATCTACTTCAATAATGAATCCTCCTGTTCCAGCCAAGACAGCAGGTCATAGTCAGGATCACATTATGGCTGAACGAAAACGACGCGAGAGATTGAGCCAGAGATTCATAGCTCTTTCGGCTCTTATCCCTGGGTTAAAGAAGGTAACCCTATTGAGATGAACATTGAATACTTTTGTGTCTGGAATTCAAGAACCTATTTCCTATGACTATCATTAGGCATAGAACTGGACTTTTCCATTCTGCAATGATTATCATCCGGCACAGAACTGGAAATTTCCATTCTGCATTGACTATCATTCCCCAAATATTAAGCACGATACACCGAGCTGATGATTGCCTCACGTCTTTACATCTTGTCCATTGGAAGTGAAAAAAGTGATATTCAATGGACAGGATGGAAAGACAGTAATTGGCTTAATACATGGTGATTAATATTTACCCCGTCATTCTGCATAAAACTGTATAAAACTGAAATTTTCCATTCATTTGGCATAGAACTGGAATTTTCCATTCATTAAGCATAGAACTGGAATTTTCCGTTGTAATTTCTGCACGATCATGTCGAATTTGAACTTGTGTGCCTTCAAGGGTAAACAATATGCAATCAGCAGCAGTGCATTAAATGCTGTATAGACTAAGATATACACCATTGGATCACTTAATTCCAAAAGTGTCCTATACCACATTTAATGCACTGCTGGGTGCATATCATTTTTGTTTGCCTTTAAAAAACAAGTAGGAACTTATACTTGCATTGGTACCACACAGTCCTGATTTCTATGCATAAAAGCTTGGGATTATACACAATGTTGTCTCTCAAAACCATGTAGTTAACTTTGGAGTCTTCTTTGGCAGATGGATAAGGCTTCAGTTCTTGATGATGCTATCAAATATGTGAAGAAGTTACGGGAGAAACTCAATGTGCTTGAGCAACAGACCCCAAAAGACACGGTGCAGTCAGTTGTTTATGTTAATAAATCTCTATCTTCTGAGGATAGTAAAACATCGTCTATTGAAAATTCTTCGAAAGCCAGTGTAGATGATAGATTAGGTTTACTGACTCCCGAAATTGAGGCAAGAGTTGTTGGTAGAAATGTCCTGGTCCGAATCCACTGCGAGAATAAGAAAGGTTTGCTAGTGAAGTGTCTCTCGGAGCTTGAGAAACTGCAGCTGACAGTAGTAAATGCAAGTATTCTCTCCTTTTCTGAGACAGCCCTTGACTTGACATTGAGTGCACAGGTGATATTAATTGCATGAGTATTCAATGTTTTTGTTATGTTCTATCAAAAATAAGTATTGTGAAGATTGTTCTTAGCAGAACTGATTAACTGACACCTGTATTTATGTGGTGTTTCTGCTCAATACAGATGGAAGAAGGCTGTGGCCTTACGATAACAGACATAGTGAAAAGCTTGGAAGCTCTTTTCAAGAATATGGCTTAAAATACACCTGAAGTATATACATGCAACCAATACTGTCCAGTTGGTTGATCTTCTGTCAAAACATAATTTTGGACGTGTGCTCCATTCTTCCTGCAGAGCACGAGGGGAACACAAGAATGGTGATTTTATTAGTGTCTCACTGTTTTTCAGACTGTTGGCTATAAATAGCTTTGCTCTTTAGTTCAATCATGGTAGATAATCCTGACTCCCAATTATTGCTCATTTCCCCATCTTTTTGAGAGGCCGATGATGTTCTCTTTCAATAGGTTAAGGGGTATGGTTATTGGGTTTTTTTCCTGGCCTGGTCCATCTGATATCTACGTACACTTGTTTGCAGCAAAGGATTGTTTCAAGAGGCATTTTTTGCATGGCTGATACAGCCATGTTCCAGCCTTTCTTGAAATCAGGCTTTGTTGCTTTTTGGGCTTTTTGGGTTTAATCAACCTTTGTGGCAGCTCAGTGTCTCTAACCAATACAGATGGTCTGCTATGGACAAACTCTTCATAGTTTCAAAATATTGTATGGTTTGGCATGCTTACTAAATCTTATCTTCTACGTGTGCATCTTGGTTACAATGAGTCCGATATTCTATTAATAATAGATGTTATGGTATGGCCTTCATACAATTCTTCAAGGAACAAGATTTTAACACATAATCACCATTTGGATGAGAAAATCAATAACTGCAATAACTACGTATGTTTCGATTAGATTAATTAATTGGATTTTTTCTTTATTATATTAAAATTTGGTTTTTAATAAAATAATAATAATTTAATTTGAAGGTAAGGAGATTTTTTTATTATATTAAAAATTGTTTTTTAATAAAATAATAATAATTTAATTTGAAGGTATGTTATATGAGATTTTTATATTTGTGGGATAGAAGGATTTTTCTATGCAAATTGATATATGAGGTCTTTTGTTTATGGGAGAATAAACTTTTTATTTGTGGGAGAAGGAAGCCCCCTTCTTTAGGGATATGCGACACCCTTATTTTATGGTACAAGAGACCCCATTCTTTGTGGGAGAAGGGACCCCATCTACATAGGGATATGAGACCCCGTCTTTGTGGGAGAAGGGACTCCCTCTGCACCGAGATATGAGAACCCATTCTTTGTGGGACAAGAGATCCCATTCTTTGTGGGACAAGAGATCCCATTCTTTGTGGAAGAAGTAGCGAGAGTCTACGTAGGGACAAGATACCCCCTTCTTTATGGAACAAGAGACCCCATTCTTTGTGGGAGAAGTGACACCCTCTGTGTAGCTATATAAGACCCCCGTCTTTGTGGAAGAAGGGATTTGCATAGGGATTTGTTTGCTACAATCTATAGAGGTGTACACACTCTACACCTCTTTTGATTTGAACCATTAGGCCCACTCAAACTATACATCTAGTGGGAGATGTATAATTTTATGCTTAAAAAGAAATTTATAAATAAAAGAATAAACTTTTCCAAATTTTAAAATAAATAATCAACAATATTCTCACTTTAAAATATTTTTATTACTTTATACATTCATTTAAATCATTTTATATATGTATTTTGGTGCATAGAGGAAGGATGTTAATACATAGAACAAATACTAGTTATTCTCATAATTTCCAAGTAAATTTATAAGTATAATATATTGATTTTGAGATAATCTCAACTTATTGTTATCTTGATGTAGTATTGATGTGAATAAAAGTATAATAGAGTTGTTTTTTCATGGGGTAATTTGTGTATTCATGCATACAAGATATGATTTTACAAAATATCAATTAAAGTTGAGGAGTTCAAAGATGAAAAACCCAAATTATATATGCAATCTAATTTACATGATGAGTTGGGAAAACTAAAAATTCACAACAATATATATGAAACTAAATACATCACAATTCACATATTACACTTCTACAATGGAAAATGAAAAATGTTCATTATTCATCAATGCATTGAGATATGTAATACAAGATCTCATATAAGATTTCTTTGTGCTATGTTTTTTCATTTATATGAACATAAACTATTTATATAAACCAAGCATAGTGTATAAAAAGAGTGTTCATGATAGGAATATGTTAAGCTGGTGTGAATTGACATTCAATCCTATTTACACGGTAAAAGAATAGTTATGCCCTTAGTCAATTCATGATTTTAAATAATAGGATTTCTCAATACTTTTAATCTTATTCACACTCTTACATCATGTTATACTAAATTACTTAAGAGTTTTATATCCTTGATGAATGAAGAAAGAATTGGAAAACCAAGTATGCATTAAGATAACATACAATATCTTTTGTAATTTCAAAGACTCTATTACATATTGGAAATAGAAACAATATAATATCTAGTTAGATTACTGAGGTAGATCCATCTTAGCTTTGAATCTATCTAGAGGGCTCAAGTAGATGGAGGTGCAAATCTTTTTTAGGGAGAAAATTTGAGGAACGTTTACATCTTAAAGAGTTTGATCCCTTTTATTATTGGCTAGATACGAAATTAAGATGGATCTATAGTGGTCTCTATGACATATGGGACTAATGTTGGCTAGAAGTTTCTAGTTAAAGTTGTTATAAATAAATTTTATAATTGGCATCACAAAGATAATTATTTGTAGGTATGGAGAGAAGAGGCACAAAGAAACTAATGGCATTCCTTGATCTAGGTGGATATTGGTGGTCACCCGCCTTTTCCACCTAGACCACTGGTCGGTTTCATCAGTTTCCTTGATTATAGTAGCATTTACTATTTGTTACACTGAAATTTGTCACCATGACTATCTGCAGTTAATATGGCTCCATCAATAGTCATATTATCCTCCTTGTCAAGCCTAATACCTCTGTTCTTCATGTCAAACTTCAAAAAGAGAGAAAGTCACTAAAAAAACATGTTTATCTCTGGGTACGCAG